>JBAGBL010000131.1:0-155000 GCA_036873955.1 Mergus octosetaceus
TCCAGCGGCGGGTGGCCCCCTCCAGCTCCCCTCCCTTCGCCTGCTCCCGCAGCAGCTGGCTGCGGCGCCGCACATTACTGTGTGCGGAACTGCGGCCACCGCGGCGTCCGGTACGCGGCGTACCTGGGGGGGGAGGACGGGGACGCGGCCGTTAACGGGGCGCCAGCACCGAGGCCTGGTAGGCCGCAGCTAGGCCTAGTAGGCCGTGACTAGGCCTCAGAAACCTGCTAGGCCCCGGAGGCCCGCCAGGCCTCGCAAGCTCACCGGGCGTCCACGGCGAGCACTTGCTGCCACACGGCGGCCATAACGGCGGCCGCAGCCCCCTGGGGGCCGCCGCCGCCACGGGGCCCCTCACGCTCCAGCGCCGCGTCCACTCTCCTCGACGGCCGCCGGTAGAATGGCAGCCGCCGGGGGCACGCCAAGATGGCGGCCGCGGGTTGCCTAGGAGACGGGGGGAAGGGGAGGGGCGTGGGGAGTGTGGGCCAATGGGGAAGGGGAGAGAGGGGGCGGGGAAGGGATCAGAGCGCTGACTGGTGGGGTGAAGGGAGGGGGCGGGGATTCAGGCAGCACGCTGATTGGAGGAGGGAAGAGGGATGGGATGCAGTCTGCGCGCTGATTGCTGGACTTAAAGAAGGGGGCGGAGTAACGCTGATTGGTGGAGAGAAGCGAGGGGCGGGGATTCAGTCTATAAGGTGATTGGTGGGGCGAAGGGAGGGGGCGTGGCCAATGGGAGGTGCCTCGGGGGGGTTCCCCGCTCCGCCTCCTCGCGTCTCTATGGTAACCGGGCGGAACTCGTCTGCTCCGGGTCCTCCGGGTTTTGCGACGCCGCCTCGCGCTTTACGGCAGCTTTGCGACAGTCGGCGCGGGGCGCGCTTTGCGGCGGCCGGGGGTCGGTGGGGGGGGGTAATTGGGGGAAATGGGGGTTAATTAGGGGAAATAGAGGTAAATTAGGGGTTAATTAGGGGGAAATGGGGCCGGGGGGGCTGTTGGAGGGCAGTAGGAGCAGGTGGGGAGGGTCTGGGGGCACTGGGGAGGATCTGGGGTCTTTGGGGGGGAACTGGGAGGGGAACTGGTGTGTATGGGGGGGACTGGGGGGTTACTGGGGGCTGTGGAGGAGGTACTGGGGTAACTGGGGGTATGGGGGGCACTGGGGTGTAACTGGGGGGCTGTGGGGGGGAACTGGGAGGGAACTGGGGGCACTGGGGAGGAACTGGGGGTTCTGGAGGCTCTGGGGGGGGTACTGGGGGCTATGGGAAGGAACTGGGCGGGGGGGCACTGGGGGTCACACAGAGGTGTGCCCCCCCTTTTGTGCCCCCCCCCTTTATACCCCCCTTATATTTTGTCCCCCCCTTTGCACCCCCCCTTTTGTGCCCCCCCTTGAGCCCCTCCTATTATCACCCCCCCTTATACCTCCCTTATATTTTGTGCCCCCCCCTTTGTGCCCCTCCTTTTTACCCCCCTTATATTGGCCCCCCCTTTTGCGCCCTCCCCTTTTCTGCCCTCACTTATATTCCTCCCCTTTTTGCCTCCCCCTTTATAGCCCCTTTATATTTGCCCCCCCCCTTTATTGCCCCCCCTTTTTGTCCCCCCAGCCATGCGCCATGCCCTTGGCCGTCCCCTGGCCGTTCCCCTCTGGGGGGGGCCCCCCCCCCCCATCTTGGTCGGCCGCAAGCCGCGTGGTCACCGGCCTGGTGGGCACCTACAGCCTCCTGTGGACCCGTGAGTGCCCCCCCGCCCCCGATCCCCCCCTTTAATCATTTTTTTTTGGGGGGGGGCACACAAAATTAGGGCTACCCGATTTTTTTAGGGTACCTGAACCGGCTGCGGGTGCACGACGCTGCCGTGCTGCACGCGCTGGTGGAGGGGCGGGGGCCGCGCACCCCCTTGCTCACCGTGGCCAACCACCAGTCCTGCATGGATGACCCCCACCTCTGGGGTGGGGGGGAGCGCCGGGGGGGTCCTGGGGGGGGGTTGCAGGGGGGTGGTGGGGGGTCCGGCGGGGGTTGGGGGCATCTGGGGGGGGATTGGGGGCTCCCAGGGGCGGATTTAGGTGGGTTGGGGGGGGCTGGGGGGGCTCTGGGGGGGCTAAATGGGGATTTGGGGTAGGGAGGGGTCCTGGGGGGAGGGTTGGGGGGCTCCCAGGGGGGCATTTAGGGGGCTTGGGGGGGGCTCGCAGGGGCTAAATGGGGATTTGGGGTCGGGGGGGGCACGGGGGGGGCTTGGAAGGGGATTGGGGGGGGTCCTGGGGGGCGGTTGGGGGGGTCCGGGGGGGGGGTTTGGGGGCATGTGGGGGGGGGGGATTGGGGGGCTCCCGGGAGGGCATTTAGGGGGGATTGGGGGAGGTCCTGGGGGGGGGGTTGGGGCAGCTGGGGGGGATTGGGGGCTCCCAGGGGGGGATTAAGGGGAGTTGGGGGGGGGTCTGGGGGAGCTCAGGGGGGCTAAATGGGGATTTAGGGGGATTGGGGGGGGAATTGGGGGCATTTAGGGGGGGATTGGGGCATTTTTAGGGTCCGGGGGGGGGGTTCATTTTTGGGGTCAAGCTCCCCTGGGGGGGGGGGGGGGGGGTCCTCACCCTTCCCCCCTACCAAAAAAAAAACACAAGGCTCCTGAAGCTGCGCCACGTCTGGAGCCTGCACAAGATGCGCTGGTGAGCGCCCCCCCCCAGATTACCCCCCCAAATCCCCCCCCCAGATTACCCCCCCCAAAATTACCCCTCCATCCCCTCCCCGACCCCCCCCCGCCCCATTTTGTCCCCCCCAGGACCCCTGCGGCCGCCGACATCTGTTTCACCCGCGAGCTCCACGCGCGCTTCTTCAGCCTGGGCCGCTGCGTCCCAGTTTGCCGGGGTGAGCGCCGAACTGGGACAAACTGGGAGGTACTGGGAGGCCCCCCGGGAGGCTTCCCAGTTCATACTGGGAGCACTGGTGTCCCCAGGGGACGGCGTGTACCAGCGCGGGATGGATTTCATCCTGGAGAAGCTCAACCAGGGGGACTGGGTGCACGTCTTCCCCCGTAGGTATTGGGGGAACTGGGAGCACTGGGAGGCACTGGGAGCCCCCCCAGGAGAGGGGGGTGACCCTCAGGGGCTGCCCTCCCCCCCCCCAGGTAAAGTGAACATGGGGCAGGAGTTTGTGCGCTTCAAATGGGGTGAGAATCTGTAATCCCGGCCCTGTAATCCCACCTCCTGGCCCCGTAATCCCCCCCACAACCCTGTAATCCCGACCTCCGAGTCCATAATCCGCCCCCCCAACCCTGTAAACTCCCCTCCTGGCCGCATAATCCCGCCACCCAGCCCCATAATCCTCCCCCTGACTTCATTATCCTGACCCCAACCCTGTAATCCCGCTCCTGACCCCATCATCCCACCCACCAACCCGGTCATCTACACTCGCAGCCCCCTAATCCCACCCCCCAACCCTGTAATCCCAATCCTGTAATATGCCTCTGGCCCTGTAACCCACCCCCCTGCGGCCCCATAATCCTGCTGCCCAACCCCATAGTTCCACCCCTCGACTCCATAATTCCACCTCTGGCCCCGTAATTCCACCCCTGAGCCTGTAATCCTGCCTTTTAGCCCTGTAATCCCCTCCTGCAAATCCAAAATCCAACACAAAAACCTTGTAATCCCACCCCCCCAACCCCATAATCCTGGCCCCATAACCCCCCTCTCCAACCCCGTAATCCTCCCCATGACCTGACCTGATAATCCCTGCCCCATCCCCATAATCTCGACCCCAGACCCCATAATCCCAACTACAAGACCCCCCCCCAGCCGCACCCCCCCAGTTCCTCCCTCTCCGCAGGCATCGGCGCCTCCTGGCTGAGTGCCGCCTGGACCCCGTCGTCCTGCCCCTGTGGCACGGGGGTGAGCGAGGATTTGGGGGGCTTTTTTTTGGCCTGGGGGGGCCCAGACCCCACTCCTGCTGGGGGGGGGAGCATGGACCCCCTGCTGACCCCCCACCCCACCAAAAAAAAATAATCCCATTAGGCATGAACGACGTGCTGCCCAACAGCCGCCCCTACGTGCCCCGCGTGGGGCAGGTGAGTTTTGGGAGGGGGCAAAGAGGGGGCTGAATTTGGGGAGGGGGCTTCGGGGGGGGTAGAAACTTGAAGGGGGGGGGGGGGCTCTAATGATGTCCCGCAGAGGATCACGGTGGTTGTGGGGCGCCCCTTCAGCGTACGGCCCCTCCTGGAGCGCCTGCGTGCGGAGGGCACCTCCACGGTGAGTTTTGGGGTGGGGGGGGCAGTTTTGGGGCCTGGGGGGGGCTGGCCCCATAACGGGGGGGCCGGGGGGGGCCCCGTTTCGTGCCCGCAGGTGGAGGTGAGGAAGGCGCTGACGGATTTCGTGCAGGGCGAGTTTGAGGCGCTGCGGCGGCGGGCACGAGCTCTGCACCCCACCCCGTGACCCCCCCCCCAAAAATAAAAGTGCCAATAAAGCTCTCCAGACCCCCACCTGGCTCCCCCCACCCCCAAAAAAGCAACTTCAGCCCCATTTTTACCCCCCAGGTCCCCCCTTTTCTGCACCTCCCCCCAAAACAGACGCCTCCTGATCCCAAACCTTTATTGAAGTACGAGTTATATTTTTGTGGGGGGGGGGACGGGACACAACCCCCACCCCTCTGACCCCAGTAATTGGTGCCCCCCCCCCAAAAAAAAACATTGGGGAGAAAACCCCCAAAATGGTGCTCACCCCACCCCAAGGTGTGTTGCTGTGTAACAGAATGGGGTCCTCAGCTTTTGGGGGGGGGTCAGGGGGGGCACCTGGCCCCCGTGTCCTGTTCCTGACCCCCCCAAAAAAAGAATCCCAAATATTTTTTTTTGGGGGGCGATCCCTCTCACTCCTCCTTCTTATCCCGGGGGCCGTCGTGGGCTGCCTGCAATGGGTGGGGGGTCAACGTGGGGGGGGGTTGGGAGCCCCCCCAGTTGCCTCCCAGTCCCTCCCAGTGCCTCCCAGTACCTGCAGGCGGGCGTGCTGGTCCCAGCAGCCGGTCGTACTCCCTGGTCAGCCCCTCTGCCTGCCGCCGCATCGCCTGCACCTCGTTCTCCGCCTTCTCCAGGGCTGAGTGACACCCGGGGGGGGTCAGCACCCCCGAGACCCCCCCTAATAATTTTTGGGACCCCCCTCTTTAATTTTTACCCCCCCAACGCCGCCCTTACTGCGTTTGCTGGCCGCCAGCTCCTCCTTCAGCTTCTCCACCTTGGCCTTCAGGCTCTCGTTCTCATCCTGTGCCGGCGCGCCGCCCTCGCCCCCGGCCTCCTGCAGCTGCTGCGGGTTTTTTTGGGGGGGGTCAGGACCCCCTCACAACCCCCCCACCCCCCAAAAAAGCTCCCCACTACCTTCCTCAAGGCTTCGTTGTCCTCCATATAGCGCCGGGCGGCCTGGCTGGCCCCCTCTGCCTGCTTACGGAAGGCTTGGCTGGAGGCGCCCAGCAGCGCCTGCTGCGAGATCAGCGTCACCAGGCGCCGCAGCAGGCTGCCAAAACGGGGCAAAAAATCACCATTTTGGCTCTTCCCAACCCAAAATGAGACCCCCCCCCCGATGTAAAAAAGCCTCACAAGGACAGCAGGAGGGCGAACCCGGCCAGGTAGAGGTTGCGCTGGGCGCGGAAGAGCCGCATGTGGAAATGCTCCAAGGCCCCCGGGCTGCTGGGCAGCGCCGCGCGCTCCGAGGCGTCGTACTTGCGGGTCTCCCGGTAGGCATCTGGGGGGGCAGAAGAATAATTAAAAGGGGGGGGGACTCGCTGAGAGCCCCCCCCAGCCGGCCCCGGGGGCTCACCCAGCAGCAGCAGCACAAGGATGACGATGAGGACGACGAAGGCCGTGTTACCGTAGGCCACTGCCAGCCCCACCAGGCGTGACTTGAAGATCTTCTGCCACCTTTTGGGGGGGGGGGGGGGGGGAATTAATGTTGGGGGGGGAGATTTAATTAAGGGCGGGGATATTTAATTACTGGGGGGGCATATTTAATTATTAGGGAGATTAGTTTTCAGGGGGATATATTTCATATTTTAGGGTAAAATGCAGTATTTTTGGGGGTGGAATTAGAATTTTCAGGGGGTATTTAGAATTTTTGGGAGGGATTTAATAATGGGGGGGCCATATTTAATTTCTGGGGAGGTAGATTTAGTTATGGGGGTGATATTTAATTTTTGGGGGGTGATATCTAATATTTTGGGGTAAAATTCAATATTTTTAGGGGTGATATTTAATATTTTCAGGGGGAATGTTTAATATTTTGGGGGGGATCTGTAATATTTTGGGGGGACATTTCATTGTGGGGGGGAAATGTAATAATTTGGGGGGGTATTTAAATTATTGGAGGGGATACTTAATGTTTGGGGGGTGAGATTTCATATTTTGGGGAGGGTATTTAAGTTTTGGAGGGGATATTTAACATTTGGGAGCAGATGTTTAATATTTTGGGGGTGAATTTTTAATATTATCAATTATTTTCAGGGAAATTTAGCATTTGGGGGGATACTTAAAATATGGGAGGGGGATATTTAATATTTGGAGGGCAAAATTTAATATTATGGGGGGGACATTTCATTTTTTGGAGGAGGTATTTAATATTTGGGGGGAGATATTTAAGATTTTGGGTGGATATTTAATATTTCAGGAGCGATATTTATGCTTGGGCGGGTATTTTTAATTTTGGGGGGGATATTAAATTTTTGACGGGGAAATTTAATATTTGGGGGGGCATTTAATATTTCTTGGGGGTGTTATTTAATATATGGGGGGGAGATTTAAGATTTGGGGGGCAATATTTGATTTTTGGGGGCAGATATCTCATTTTTTTTGGCGGGGAGGGGGTTAATGTCGACCCACCTGGCGGCCGAGACGAAGGGGACGCAGAGCAGCAGCACGAGGAAGACCTCGGCGTAGAGGAAGGTGGCAACCACTGTCCACTGCAGGCTCATGGTGGCCTGGGGGGGGGTCCTCACAGTGGGGGGGGGGGGGGACACTGCCCACCCCCCTCAGGACCCCAGCATGACCCCCTGGTGCTCCCAAACCCCAGTGAAACCCCAAAACCCCCATAAGGGATCGCAAGAAACCCCCTTGGGACCCCCATAGGACCCCCCCCCGAGAACCCATAACCCCCCCCATGACCACAACACCCCCCTTGCAAACCCCATAATGCCCCCCCCGGAACCCAATAATCCCCCTTGAGACCCCCATCACCCCCCCAACCCCCCCAAGCCCCCTTGGGACCCCCCAACCCACTTTAGGACCCCCATAACCCTATGGGGGCACCCATCACCACCCCCCATGACAACACCACCACCTTGGGACCCCCGTAACCCCCCCCAAATAACCCCATAACCCCCCCCCCGACTGCAATAACCCCCCTTGGGACCCCCCCCCAACCCCTATTGACATCCCTATCAACCCCCCAGAATCCCCACAACGCCCCCCCGGGCCCCCACAGCCCCCTTGGGGCCCCCACAGCCCCCTTGGGACCCCCCAACCCCCTTTGGCACCCCCGTAATCCCCCCCCAGGGACCCCCTAACCCACCCCCAAGTACCGCAACCCTTCCCCCGCGGCCCCCTCCGGGACCCCCTTACCCTCGGGACGCCCCCCCACTCGGGGATGCCCGGCCCCCCCCGCCCCCTCCTCACGTTCTCACGGTCGGGCCAAGAAGCCCCTCCAGTCCCGGCCACCCACCGCCCCCGCCCACCTCCTTCTAACGGAAGCCGGAAGCTGCCCGCCAGGAAGACCCGCCTACCGCGGGGCTGGCGGCCAATCAGAGGCGTCGTTAGGGGGTGCCGGCGGAGCGGCGCGGGGGAGGCCCGAGGCACGCTGGGAGTTGTAGTTCGGAGGAGGAGGGGTTCAGGGTGTAATCAATGGCTCCGTCTTCAAAATAGGGCTGTAATCAAAGTTTACAATTTATTAATTTATTATCTAAGAAAAACCGAGTGGTTAAGGTGTATAATTCGTGTTAGGGGTTAGGGGTTAGGGGTTAGGGGTTAGGGGTTAGGGGTTAGGGTTAGGGTTAGGGTTAGGGCTAGGGTTAGGGTTAGGACAGAGCGTGTGACGTCCTGCAGTCTGTCAGACAGTGTACTCTTCGGGCTGTGGTTTAAAAAAAAAAAAAAGTGTTTCAGATGGCCACCGCTCAGGTTCCCAGTCGCGAGAGGCACATTGCACAAGGCAGGTACCATCCTCCCTGAGAGGGCGGAGGGTGCAAATTACTGCATTAATCATTCGTCCTTTTTCGGGAAAAACGTTGTGCAAATCCGTGCCTGCCGCTCTGGCACGGCCACCTGCTGGTGGGCAGTGGGTACTGCAGGCTGAAGGGCGCCGCGCTTGCGCGGTGGCGCCCGAAGGCGCCCTCTGCCGCCACCTGCTGGTGGGAAACGCGTACTGCAGGCGGACGGGCACTGTTCATGCGCGGTGGCGCCCGCGGGCTTTCTCTGCCGCCACCTGCTGGTGGGAAAAGGGTACTGCAGGCGGCCGGGGAGAGCACATGCGCGGTAGCGCCCGCGGGCGCCCTCTGCCTCCACTACCTGGTGGGAAAAGGGTACTGCAGGCGTCCGGGATCCGCGCATGCGCGGTGACGCCCGCGGGCTTTCTCTGCCGCCACCTGCTGGTAGGAGAAGGGTACTGCAGGAGGCCGAGCTCCGCGCATGCGCGGTGGCGCCCGCGGGCTTTCTCTGCCGCCATCTGCTGGTGATAAAATGGTACTGCAGGCGTCCGGGCTCCGCGCATGCGCGGTGACGCTCGCGGACTTTCTCTGCCGCCACCTGCTGGTGGGAGAAGGGTACTGCAGGAGGCCGAGCTCCGCGCATGCGCGGTGACGCCCGCGGGCTTTCTCTGCCGCCACCTGCTGGTGGGAAACGCGTACTGTAGGCGGCCGGGCGCTGCGCATGCATGGTGGCGCCCGCGGGCTTTCTCTGCCGCCACCTGCTGGTGGGAGAAGGGTACTGCAGGCGGCCGGGGGGAGCACATGTGCGGTGGCGCCCGCGGGCGCCCTCTGCCACCACTTCCTGGTGGGAAAGGTGTACTGCAGGCGGCCGGGCGCCGCGCATGCGCGGTGGCGGCCGCGGGCTTTCTCTGCCGCCATCTGCTGGTGGGAAAAGGGTACTGCAGGCGGCCGGGGGGAGCACATGCGCGGTGGCGCCGGCGGCAGCCCTCTGCCGCCACCTGATGGTGGAAAAGGGGTACTACAGGCGTCTGGGCGCAGCGCATGCGCGGTGGCGCCCACGGGCTTTCTCTGCCGCCACCTCCTGGTGGGAAAAGGGTACTGCAGGCGGCCGGCGGGAGCACATGCGCGGTGGCGCCAGCGGGCGCCCTCTGCCGCCACCTGCTGGTGTGAACGTGGTATTGCAGGCGGCCGGGCGTCGCGCATGTGCGGTGCTTATTACATCGTTGTTTTTATTGATGTGTAATTTCCTAGATTTTTCTTCATATGTAAATGAAAGGTTTGAGCTAATTCCCGTTGAAAATATTTCAGTTACTTGCTTGGTTGAACTGTCCTTTCTATATTCAAAGCTGAAGCAAAAGTATGGTGAGTTTTGCTTCTAGAAACACCCCAGTTCTTTTGTCTGCACTCTGCATGCTATAAAGTAGAGGAAGGAGAATAAAAATAAAAATATAAATAAATTAAGGGTTAGGGTTAGGGTTAGGGTTAGGGTTAGGGTTAGGGTTAGGGGGTTAGGGTTAGGGTTAGGGGTTAGGGGTTAGGGTTAGGGTTAGGGTTCGGGTTAGGGTTAGGGTTAGGGTTAGGGTTAGGGTTAGTTAGTTCCGCCATTAGGGTTAGGGTTAGGGTTAGGGTTAGGGTTGGTTTGGGGTTAGCATTAAGGTTAGGGTTAGGATTAACGTTAGGGTTAGGGTTGGGTTGAGGTTAGGGTTAGGGTTAGGGTTAGGGTTAGGGTTCGGGTTAGGGTTAGGGTTGGTTTGGGGTTAGGGTTAGGGTTTACGGTTAGGTGTAGGATTAGGGTTAGGGTTGGTTTGGGGTTAGGATTAGGGTTAGGGTTGGTTTGGGTTTAGGGTTAGGGTTACGATTAGGGTTAGGGTTAATGTTACGGCTAGGGTTTGGTTTAGGTTTAGGGTTAGGGGATAGGGTTAGGGTTAATGTTAGGGTTAATGTTAGGATTAGGGTTAGGTTCAGGGTCTGGGTTAGGGTCAGGATCAGGGTTAGGGTTAGGGTTAGGGTCTGTTTTAGGGTTAGGGTTAGGGTCAGGGTTAGGTTTAGGGTTAGTGTTAGGGTGAGGGTTTGTGTTATCGTTAGGGTCAAGGGTTAGGATTAGGTTTAGGGTTAGGGAAAGGGTCAGGGTCAGGATCAGGGTTAGGGTTCGGGGTTAGGTTTAGGAATAGGGGTGGGGTTAAGGTTAGGATTAGGGTTAGGTTTAGTGTTAGGGTTAGGTTAGGGTTTGGGTAGGTTTAGGGTTAGGGTTAGTGTTAGGGTTAGGGTTATGGTTAGGGTTATGTTAGGATTTAGGGTTAGGGTTAAGGTTAGAGTTATGGTTAGGGTTAGTTCTGATTCTGAGTAGAAGTATATTTAGGGTTGTTCAGAAAGAGTGAACACAGAGAGTCCAGTTGCTTGTGGGGTTGTGTAAAGGCTCCCCTGGGGAGTTCAGTTGTACCCAAAGTCTTCCTTTGGGGGCAATTTTTGATGGGCGAAAGGGCCTTTGTTCGTGCTTTCTGGGGTCCTATTTTAAATTCCTCTCCGATTCCGGGTAGGGATATATTTTTGGTTGTTCAGAAAGAGCGAACACAGAGAGTCCATTTGCATGTGGGGCTGCGTAAAGGCTCCCCTGAGGAGTTCAGTAGTACCCAAAGTCTTTTTTTGGGGGCAATATTTGATGGGCGAAAGCGGCTTTGTACGCGCTTTCTGGGGTCCTATTTTAAATTCCTCTCCGATTCTGAGTAGAGGTATATTTAGTGTTGCTCAGAAAGGGCGAACACTTAGAGTCCAGTTGCATTTGGGGCTGCGTAAAGGCTCCCCTGGGGAGTTCAGTTGTACCCAAAGTCTTCCTTTGGGGGCAATTTTTGATGGGCGAAAGGGGCTTTGAACGTGTTTTCTGGCATCCTATTTTGAATTCCTCTCTGATTCCGGGTAGGGATATGTGTAGGGTTGCTCAGAAAGGGCGAACACAGAGAGTCCAGTTGCATGTGGGGCTGCGTAAAGGCTCCCCTGAGGAGTTCTGTTGTACCCAACGTCTTCCTTTGGGGGCAATTTTTGATGGGCGAAAGGGCCTTTGTACGCCTTTTCTGGGGTCCTATTTTAAATTCCTCTCCGATTCCACCTAGGGATATATTTTTGGTTTGTTCAGAAAGAGCGAACAATGAGGGTCCAGTTGCATGTGGGGCTGTGTAAAGGCTCCCCTGGGGATTTCAGTTGTACCCAGAGTCTTCCTTTGCGGGCAAGTTTTGATGGGAGAAAGGGGCATTTCTACGCATTTTCTGGGGTCCTATTTTAAATTCCTCTCCGATTCTGAGTAGAGGTATACTTAGTGTTGCTCAGAAAGAGCGAACACAGAGAGTCCAGTTGCACGTGGGGCTGCATAAAGGCTCCCCTGGGGAGTTCAGTTGTACCCAAAGTCTTCCTTTGGGGTCAATTTTTGATGGGAAAAGGGGCTTTGTACGCGTTTTCTGGGGTCCTATTTTAAATTCCTCTCCGATTCCAGGTTATCTCAAGTTATTTCAAGTCTCAGCCTGAGTGACGGTTAACAGATAACAGGATGTTTTCAAATAACAAGATGCTTCAACATAACAGAAGGACAACAGACAACAAGATGTCATTTACTTTTTTCTTGCTAACTTTTAACCACAAGTTTTATTCTATCCTAAAGTGAGTTTATACAATATCAAACCAAGGATGAGGCATTCACAACTTCTCTGGGCAACCTATTCCAGTGCCTTGCCACCCTCCAAGTGAAGTATTTCCTCCTAAGCTCTAATCTAAATCTCACCTCGTTTAGTTTAAAGCCATTCCCCCTTATCCTGTCTTTATCTGATTAAGAATAGTTGTTCCCCATCTTTTTTTTTTACGTTCCCTTTAAGTACGGCAAGGTTGCAATGGGGTCACCCCGGAGCCTTCTCTTCTGTAGGTTGAAAAGCCCCAGCTCTCTTAGCCTTTCTTCATAGGAGAAGTGTTCCAGCCCCTTGAGCACTTCTGTAGCTCCCCTCTGGACCCGCTCTTAAAAAATAAACATCTTTCTTGTTCTGGGGGGCCCAGACCCGGATGCAGTACTTCAAGTGGGGCCTTAGAAGGGCAAAATAGAGGTGGACAATCCCTTCCGTTAACCTGCTGGCCATTCCTCTGTTGATGCAGCCCAGGATTCAGTTAGCATTCTGGCCTGCAAACATGCACTCCTGGCTCATTTCTAGCTTTTCATCCACCAGAATCCCCAAGCCCTTCTCTGCAGGACTGCTCTCAAAGTGTGCTTCTCCTAGTCTGTCTTCATGTCCAGGATTGCCCCAAACCATGGAGGCCATGTTGTGTGCCCAGGGCATACCAGGAAATGAAGTTCTCGAACTCCGGACTTCCGGGAGGCCATGTTGTGTGCCCAGAGCATACCGGGAAATGTAGTTCTCGGGAACTACGGTTGGGGTTAGGGGCTAGGGCTGGGGCTAGGGTTAAGGTTTAGGGTTAAGGTTTAGGGTTAGGGCTAGTGAATGCTGGTTCTCTGAGTTTGCAGATCATGGTGAGCCTGTTTAAACTAATTCCAGTTGAAGAAGTTCCAGTTACTTGCTTGGTGATATTGTCAGTTCAACATTAAAAGCTGCAGCAAAAGGAAAAGGGGATTTTTGCTTCTAGAAACACCCCAGGTCTCTTGTCTGCTCTCTGCATGCCTTTGAGATAAAGCAGATTTTAAAAAAGAAACGAACAAAAAAAGAAAGAAAGAAACAAACAAAAAAAAAACACATCACAGCTGCTGTTGTGCCTGCTCTCTTCCTACTTTCTTGTGCTTTGCCCCCTCCCCTTTACCACGTGATTTGGTTTGGGTGCTGGGCGGGGCCAAAAGGTATATGAGCCCCAGGCATGGCATCAGAGAGCTCATTCTGCCTGGGCTGCTCTTTGTGGTAAGCGCTTTGTTTTTCCTTCAGTCAGTTGCAGGGTTCTCTAGGCAGGCTGGAGTCTATGGATTTCTGGATTTTAAGTGCTTGGAATTCACGTAATAGAGGGATATTTAGTGGAGGCTGCTGGCTCACTGTTTTTTGGGATGGTGGGATACTCTTCTGTTTTTGAGCTCTTCTGTTTTTGATACTCTTCTGTTTTAGCACTGGATCAGGAAGGTGAGAGGAGAAAAGTTGGAAAACGGGTATTGTTTTCGGTGTAGTAGTCTCTTGGTGCACCTCTTTGTGACTCCTCTTTTGCAGGGATGAAGAAGGTACTGGGAACATCCTAGCTGGCCTCTGTGCTCCACATTGAGGATGGATTCTGAGCCCTGAGAATTAAGTTGAGGGGGGAATACTGTGTGTTGGGGAGTGGTGTGCAGGGGGAGGCGGGGGGTTGTCTAGAGGGTGTCTGATTTCAGTAGCGGAGCAGGTCAGTTGACTACTGTTTTGTTTCTGAGGAGGGTGTTTCACTGGAAGAAGTTTGGCTGGTGTGCTGGTGCCTGACGGCACTTTATTTCTGCAGGTGAAGAGGAGCCTTGTGCCTGAAGCAGTGTCCTGGCTAGCCTTTGTGTTCTGTGGTGAGGATGGAACCTGCCTCCCAGCATTCACAAGCTACGTTGGGGGGGGGGGGGGGGGCAAGTGCTATGTTTGAGTTGGGGTTGTGAATGGACCCACAGGGCGAGGGTCTGTGCTTTTAAGTCATTGCAGCGGATGGGGCCTTTCAGGATTGATTAGGTCAGGCAGAGAGATCATGTGTGGGGAGTTCTGTCACGTACAGTGTGCGCACGTGCCAGGCAGGGCAGTCCCAGCTTGTCATCTGTGTTCTGTGTTGACTGTACTGTGCTGTTGCTCTTGTTGCTCGGCAGGCCCTGGGGAAGCCATCCTGACGGTATTGAACACTTGACCTCCTCGGAATATTGCTGATGTTCAACTGGAAGCTGAGTACCTCTTGTCTTGCAGTGGGAGCTTAAAGGGATCACTTCTTGTGTGTGTGTAATTTTCTTTGTATCAAACGTTTCCGGATATGATCAACATATGTTACGCGCTCCTCAGGTCTTGATCTCCTCCTTACCTTCTTCCACTGGACAGACAAGACATGCAAGTTTGTTGCCACACCAAAGATCATAAATGCTTGTTTCGTCATCGCAGGGCTGATGCGAGCACTTCTTGTCTTGCAGTTGCTGCTTGAAGTATGGATCTGTTTCAGGTGTTGTGCATCATATTTGGTTTGAGATCACATCTATTTCCATCCTCAGTCTTGCAGAAGTCATCTGGGCCGCATCAGGAGCTCTTGCTTGGGAATTGATTTCCTAAGTGTCTTCTCATGGGGATTTCACTCCCCATCCTTCTGGTCTCTTGTCTTGAAGGCAGGCTTTTTAGGCCTCCCTCATCCCAGTTCTGGCAGTTGCTTCCAGTCACGTGTCGTGACATTTGAGTCTCTCCTTGAGTCTGCTGCAGAGCACCTGTTCTGACTTGCTGTTGCCATAGGGCTTTCCTCTGGGGGTCACTTTTTCTTGCGCCTTGTGTTTTTGTTTTGTTTGTAATGTTTGTGGCGTGCCTGTGTGTGTATGTGTTTGGTCTGGAGCTGTCCTGCCTGGCAGTTAGTGATGACAGCTATCGTGGCAGTGCATGGGTGTACTAATACGTTGTCGGGACTGTTTTGGCCAAGACATCCGGTCTGCCTCTGGGCACGTACTGAAGGGCAAATGGCACAGTCATCTCTGTGGTGTTTGGCAGATGTGGGGGGGGTAAGAGTTGATCTGCTCGCGAGCAGCTGCTCGCATAGTGCTTGAATCGTGTGCCTGAGGAAGTCGTCTGTCGAATCTTGAAAGCTTACAGATATGGGGTTTTGAAATTTTTATTCTTATTTCTTTCCTGTCCCCAGTAGAGTGTAAACCTTTGGAGGAACCTGTCACAGGAAAGAGCTCCTTCTGGAATTGTCCAGCACTGGGTAGGCAGCTCGGTGACCGGCTTGATCTACTTCTGAGGTGCTGAGGTAAGGGGGCTGCTGTTTTGAAATGAGAACGTTGTAAACGGGGTCGCTTATGTTGTTGAGTAATGGGTGCTAATGCTGGCAGCTGAATGATTATCTTGTGACTGTTTTCATTTGTTAAAGCTGAAACACAGGGTAAAACACGGGACTTGATGACCAGAGCTGCTTTTGGCAAGGTGAGCGATGAACAGATGTAGCAGGTACTTTAGGGGTGCAGTTGTCACTGCAGTTAGTTAACTACACAAAATACAGTAAAAATCCTGTTTATATTTCAGGGGTGTTGTAGCTGGTCTAAGAGAGCAGATGGAAGCATCTGCCTCGAGGGCAGGTGCGGGGGCAGAGGTAAGGGAGCAGATGAGAGTAACTGTCCTAGCTGTGCTGTGGCTTTGGATGCTGCTTCAGCCTATGCTTTTCTCTTTCTTTCACAGGTGTCTCGCACAGGCTCAGAGGGGCCAAGCTGCACTCTGAAGAGCAGCACGAGAAGGGCGGTCTGGTTGTGAGCTGGATTGGAGCAGAACGGCCAAGTAGCACAAGGTGAGTGCGAAGGGTATCCATCTTGCTTTGCAGGTGCCATGGCAGGCTCTCCACAGACGTGGTTGAGGATTTGAGAAGAGGTTGCAGATCACCAAGGAGCGACACGTGCAGGGATGGCTTGAAAATGGTATGGCTGCTTTCTCTTCTGTTTATCAGGTGTCACAGGCAATGTGGGCTGTGATGTTAGTTTTTAGAATCGGAACAAAGCAGGTCTTGTTGGCGGTCTTCTTTGGTAGGCAAAGAGTTCCCCGAAGCCCCCTCCCATGTAGCCTGAGCATTCCTCACTGAGGATGAAGCATCCTTTCTAGCAGTTCTGAAAACTGTTGAAGAAGCTGAAATGCTGTGTCTGTGTTTGGGTTGGGGTTGCACGTTGGTGAGTGTAGGGATGGGTTTTAATTTGGTGCAGTGGAGGGCCTGGACCCAGTGTCCTGTAGTGTATTTTGACCCATGAGCATAGCCTTTTGGTTTTCAGATAGCCTACTGAAGTAAGTGTTTTTTCCTGCAAGTGGAATGGAATTGAATTCTTTTTTGGCGTGTAATCTGTTCTGCTCCTATATTTTTCTATGTAAATGAAAAATTGAGCTAATTCCAGATGGAAAAAAACAATCAGTTACTTGCTTGGTTGTATTGTCCTTTCAATATTGAAAGCTGCAGCAAAAGTAAGGTGAATGTTGCTTCTAGAACCACCCCAGTTCTCCTGTCTGCACTCTGCATGCTGTTGAGCTAAGCCATATAAATAAGTTGATAAAACCACAGCTGCTGCTGCTCCTCTTTTTCTGCTTTTTTTTGTGCTTTCCCCTTGCACTTTCCCAGGTGATTGGCTTCAGGTTCCAGGTGGGACCTAATGGTAACTGAGTTGCAGCTATGCCATCAGAGAGCTCCTTCTGCCTGGGCTGCTCTTTTGGGTAGGTGCTTTGTTTTCCCTTCAGTCAGTTGCAGGGTTCTTTAGGTGGGTCAGAGTCTATGGACTGATGCCTTTTCAAGTAGAAACCGGTACGCATGTCTTTTTGAGGTGGTAACTGGTCGGATCTGTCGTAGTAAAGTAATCTAGTAGTAGGTGTCTGTATTGCATGCAGCTCCTCCTCAGGTGAGTAGTTATTATAGCAGTTTTACAGATAGTATGGTGATGTTACTTTGTGTGTTTGCTTTGTGGATCTGGGTCCCTTATGATTTTTGCAGAATTATGGGTTTGTTTGTGAGTCTTTGCCTCTATGTCAAATCTTATCAAAGTCCCAATGTTGGTGGCAAAGTGATGGAGCAGGGTTTAGGAGAAATGTATAATCGAAGCTCCCTATGTGAGCATGTATCTGAAAAAGGCAGCAGCGGGCATATAAGGGTGGTCTTTTTCAGGGTTAGGGACAGTTTGTTATATTTCTGGATCTGTTGCCTGTGGGTTTGCTGTCTGTCGAGTCTTTAGACCTTGCAGCCTTCTAGGCTTTAAGTGCCTGGAATTCACATATTAGAGGTATGTTTATGAGCGTTTGCTATGTACCTTGTTTTTGGGAAACCGTGGGGTATGGTTCCTTGACCGCATAAGCGCGGCACCACCCGGGCCCTGTAAAGCGCGGCGCCGCCCGGGCCCAATTCTCAGTTAAAGCAAGTGAGCAAATGAGGTAAAGGAGCTGGGAAAAGAGAGGTATTGCACAGTACTATACTGCATTAGTAGTAGTCAGCGTTGTGGAGGAGGTGGGAGTCAGGACTCGCATGCTAGTGAATGCTGGTTCTCTGTTTTTGCAAGTTATGATGAAGCTTTTGAGCTAATTCCATTTGAAAAAGTTCCAGTTACTTGCCTGGTCGTGTTGTGCTTTCAATATTAAAAGCTGCAGCAAAAGCATGGGGATTGTTGCTTCTAGAAACACCACAGGTCACTTGTCTGCTCTCTGCATGTTGTTCAGTTAAAGCAGATTTAAAAAAAAAAACAAAACAAAAACAACAACAACAACAACAACAAAAAAAAACCAGCCGCTGCTGCTCCAGCTCTCCTACTTCCTTGTGCTTTGTCCCTCCCCTTTCCCAGGTGATTGGGTTTGGGTGCTGGGCGGGGCCAAAAGGTATATGAGCCCCAGGCATGGCATCAGAGAGCTCCTTCTGCCTGGGCTGCTCTTTGTGGTAAGCGCTTTGTTTTTCCTTCAGTCAGTTGCAGGGTTCTCTAGGCAGGCTGGAGTCTATGGATTTCTGGATTTTAAGTGCTTGGAATTCACGTAATAGAGGGATATTTAGTGGAGGCTGCTGGCTCACTGTTTTTTGGGATGGTGGGATACTCTTCTGTTTTTGAGCTATACTTTAATCTCTAGATGAATCAACCCACATGTGTAACTCTCCAGAGGACTAAAACCAGCTTGATTATATGCTACAAGAGGCTTGACCACGTAGGTGCAGTATTACCAAGAGACTGAGCAGGGTCACCTTCTTCATCTGCAAAGGGTAAGTCTGTGACTACCTCTGTTGGGTCTGCTGTGCATTCATGGCCTTTTGGCATTTGTTGACTTCAGGGTGGTTTTTTTTAATTTTTTTTTTCTAGCTCTGGTCTCTGTGTTTGAGTTTTCTGCAAGGAGCTGTACTGTTTGTGTGTCCATTGTGGATGTGACCTTCTCTCTTTGTTTTTTGTAGCTCAGGGCATGGGCACGGGAACTTGAACGAGGCACGAGGGTGAGTGGGTGTCAGTGGAGACTCTGAGTTCTTTGGTGGACTGTGTTAGTCTGCTTCTAGAAACACCCCAGTTCCCTTGTCTGCACTCTGCATGCTGTTGAGCTAAGCCATATAAATAAGTAAAGAAACCACAGTTACTGCTCCTCCTTTTTCTGCTTTTTTTTTATACTTTCCCAGGTGATTGGCTTCAGGTTCCAGGTGGGACCTAATAGTAACTGAGTTGCAGGTATGCCATCAGAGCATACCTGAAGCATACTCCTTCTCTGGTATGAAGGAGCATACTCCTTCATACCAGAGAAGGAGTATGCTCCTTCTGCCTGGGCTGCTCTTTGGGGTAGGTGCTTTGTTTTCCCTTCAGTCAGTTGCAGGGTTCTTTAGGTGGGTCAGAGTCTATGGACTGATGCCTTTTCAAGTAGAGACCGGTACTCCTATTTTCCTGAATTGGTAACTGTCATAGTAAAGCAATCTAGTATTATGTGCCTGTATTGCACGCAGCTCTTCTTGAGGTGAGTAATCATTATAGCATGTTTACAGATAAGATGATGATGTTGCTTTATGTATTTGCTTTGTGGTTCTGGGTCCCTTATGATTTTTGCAGAATTACGGGGCTTTTTGTGAGTGTTTGCCTCTATGTCAAATATTATCAAAGTCCCAGTGTTGGTGGCAAAGTGGTGGAGCAGGGTTTAGGAGAAATGTATCATCAAATCTCCCTATGTGAGCACGTATCTGAAAATGGCAGCAGTGGGCATGTAAGGGGTAGTCTGTTTTGGGTTTAGGGACAGTTTGTTATATTTCGGGATCTTTTGCCTGTGGGTTTGCTGTCTGTTGAGTCTTGAGACCTTGCAGCTTTCTAGTTTCTTGAATGCTCTTGAATTTACATATTAGAAGTACGTTTATGAGGGGTTGCCAGGTAGTTCTTTTTTGGAAACCGTGGGGTACGGTTCCTTGACTGCATAAGTGCAGTAGTGCCTAGAGAGTGAGTAGGGTCACCTTCTTCAGCTCTAAAGAGTTTTTTCGCCCGGGCCCATTTAGGCGCGGCACCGCCCGGGCCCATTTTGGGTTAGGGTTAGGGTTAGGGTTAGGGTTATGGTTAGGGATAGGGTTAGGGTGTACCTCCCCAGAGGACTGAAACCAGCTTGATTATATGCTACCGCCCGGGCCCATTTAGGCGCGGCACCGCCCGGGCCCATTTAGGCGCGGCACCGCCCGGGCCCATTTAGGCACGACAGCGCCCGGGCCCATTTAGGCGCGGCACCGCCCGGGCCCATTTAGGCGCGGCACCGCCCGGGCCCATTTTGGCGCGACACCGCCCGGGCCCATTTTGGCGCGGCACCGCCCGGGCCCATTTAGGCGCGACAACGCCCGGGCCCATTTAGGCGCGGCACCGCCCGGGCCCATTTAGGCGCGGCACCGCCCAGGCCCATTTAGGCGCGGCACCGCCCGGTCCCATTTAGGCGCGGCACCGCCCGGTCCCATTTAGGCGCGACACCGCCCGGGCCCATTTTGGCGCGGCACCGCCCGGGCCCATTTTGGCGCGGCACCGCCAGGGCCCATTTAGGCGCGGCACCGCCCGGGCCCATTTAGGCGCGGCACCGCCCGGGCCCATTTTGGCGCGGCACCGCCCGGGCCCATTTTGGCGCGGCACCGCCCGGGCCCATTTAGGTGCTGCACCGCCCGGGCCCATTTAGGCGCGGCACCGCCCGGGCCCATTTAGGCGCGGCACCGCCCGGGCCCATTTAGGCGTGACACCGCCCGGGCCCATTTTGGCGCGGCACCGCCCGGGCCCATTTTGGCGCGGCACCGCCCGGTCCCATTTAGGCGCGACACCGCCTGGGCCCATTTTGGCGCGGCACCGCCCGGGCCCATTTAGGCGCGGCACCGCCCGGGCCCATTTTGGCGCGACACCGCCCGGGCCCATTTAGGCGCTGCACCGCCCGGGCCCATTTTGGCGCGGCGCCGCCCGGACCCCTTTAGGAGCGGCGACGCCCGGACCCATTTCGGCGCGGCGCCGCCCGGACCCATTTAGGCGCGGCACCGCCCGGACCCTTTTTGGAGCGGCACCGCCCGGACCCATTTTGGAGCGGCGCCGCCCGGACCCATTTAGGCGCGTCGCCGCCCGGACCCATTTAGGCGCGTCGCCGCCCGGACCCATTTTGGAGCGGCACCGCCCGGACCCATTTAGGTGCGGCACCGCCCGTACCCATTTTGGCGCGGCACCGCCCGGACCCATTTTGGCGCGGCACCGCCCGGACCCATTTAGGCGCGGCACCGCCCGGACCCATTTAGGAGCGGCACCGCCCGGACCCATTTAGGCGCGGCACCGCCCGGAACCATTTAGGCGCGGCACCGCCCGGACCCATTTAGGAGCGGCACCGCCCGGACCCATTTAGGAGCGGCGCCGCCCGGACCCATTTAGGCGCGGCGCTGCCCGGACCCCTTTAGTAGCGGCGCCGCCTGGACCCATTTAGGCGCGGCGCCGCCCGGCCCCGTTTCGGCGCGGCGCCGCCCGGCCCCGTTTCGGCGCGGCGCCGCCCGGCCCCGTTTCGGCGCGGCGCCGCCCGGCCCCGTTTCGGCGCGGCGCCGCCCGGCCCCGTTTAGGCGCGGCGCCGCCCGGACCCCTTTTGGAGAGGCGCCGCCCGGCCCCCTTTAGGCGCGGCGCTGCGCGGACCCATTTAGGCGCGTCGCCGTCCGGACCCATTTCGGCGCGGCACCGCCCGGACCCATTTAGGCGCGGCGCCGCCCGGACCCATTTCGGCGCGGCGCCGCCCGGACCCATTTAGGAGCGGCGCCGCCCGGACCTATTTAGGAGCGGCGCCGCCCGGACCTATTTAGGAGCGGCGCCGCCCGGACCCATTTCGGCGCGGCACCGCCCGGACCCATTTAGGCGCGTCGCCGCCCGGACCCATTTTGGAGCGGCACCGCCCGGACCCATTTAGGCGCGGCACCGCCCGTACCCATTTTGGAGCGGCACCGCCCGGACCCATTTAGGCGCGGCACCGCCCGGACCCATTTAGGAGCGGCGCCGCCCGGACCCATTTAGGCGCGGCGCCGCCCGGACCCATTTAGGTGCGGCGCCGCCCGGACCCTTTTGGCGCGGCAACGCCCGGCCCCGTTTCGGCGCGGCGCCGCCCGGCCCCGTTTCGGCGCGGCGCCGCCCGGACCCGTTTCGGCGCGGCGCCGCCCGGCCCCGTTTCGGCGCGGCGCCGCCCGGACCCGTTTCGGCGCGGCGCCGCCCGGCCCCGTTTCGGCGCGGCGCCGCCCGGCCCCGTTTCGGCGCGGCGCCGCCCGGACCCCTTTTGGAGCGGCGCCGCCCGGCCCCCTTTAGGCGCGGTGCCGCCCGGACCCCTTTAGGAGCGGCGCCGCCCGGACCCATTTCGGCGCGGCGCCGCCCGGACCCATTTAGGAGCGGCGCCGCCCGGCCCCATTTCGGCGCGGCGCCACCCGGACCCATTTCGGCGCGGCGACGCCCGGACCCATTTAGGCGCGGCGCCGCCCGGACCCATTTAGGCGCGGCACCGCCCGGACCCATTTCGGCGCGGCGCCGCCCGGACCCATTTAGGCGCGGCCCCGCCCAGACCCATTTAGGCGCGTCGCCGCCCGGACCCATTTTGGAGCGGCACCGCCCGGACCCATTTAGGCGCGGCACCGCCCAGACCCATTTAGGCGCGGCACCGCCCGGACCCATTTTGGAGCGGCACCGCCCGGACCCATTTAGGCGCGGTACCGCCCGGACCCATTTAGGCGCGGCACCGCCCGGACCCATTTTGGAGCGGCACCGCCCGGACCCATTTTGGAGCGGCACCGCCCAGACCCATTTAGGCGCGGCACCGCCCGGACCCATTTCGGCGCGGCGCCGCACGGCCCCGTTTAGGCGCGGCGCCGCCCAGACCCGTTTCGGCGCGGCGCCGCCCGGCCCCATTTAGGAGCGGCGCCGCCCGGACCCATTTCGGCGCGGCGCGGCCCGGCCCCGTTTCGGCGCGGCGCCGCCCGGCCCCGTTTCGGCGCGGCGCCGCCCGGCCCCGTTTAGGCGCGGCGCCGCCCGGACCCATTTAGGAGTGGCGCCGCCCGGACCCATTTCGGCGCGGCGCCGCCCGGACCCATTTAGGAGCGGCGCCGCCCGGACCCATTTAGGCGCGGCGCCGCCCGGACCCATTTAGGCGCGGCGCCGCCCGGACCCATTTAGGCGCGGCGCCGCCCGGACCCATTTAGGAGCAGCACCGCCCGGACCCATTTTGGAGCGACACCGCCCGGACCCGTTTCGGCGCGGCGCCGCCCGGACCCATTTAGGCGCGGCACCGCCCGGCCCCGTTTCGGCGCGGCGCCGCCCGGCCCCATTTCGGCGCGGCGCCGCCCGGACCCATTTAGGCGCGGCACCGCCCGGACCCATTTTGGAGCGGCGCCGCCCGGACCCATTTAGGCGCGTCGCCGCCCGGACCCATTTAGGCGCGTCGCCGCCCGGACCCATTTTGGAGCGGCACCGCCCAGACCCATTTAGGTGCGGCACCGCCCGTACCCATTTTGGAGCGGCACCGCTCGGACCCATTTAGGCGCGGCACCGCCCGGACCCATTTTGGCGCGGCACCGCCCGGACCCATTTAGGCGCGGCACCGCCCGGACCCATTTAGGAGCGGCACCGCCCGGACCCATTTAGGCGCGGCACCGCCCGGAACCATTTAGGCGCGGCACCGCCCGGACCCATTTTGGAGCGGCACCGCCCGGACCCATTTAGACGCGGCATCGCCCGGACCCATTTAGGAGCGGCGCCGCCCGGACCCATTTCGGCGCGGCGCTGCCCGGACCCCTTTAGTAGCGGCGCCGCCTGGACCCTTTTGGCGCGGCAACGCCCGGACCCGTTTCGGCGCGGCGCCGCCCGGCCCCGTTTCGGCGCGGCGCCGCCCGGACCCGTTTCGGCGTGGCGCCGCCCGGCCCCGTTTCGGCGCGGCGCCGCCCGGCCCCGTTTAGGCGCGGCGCTGCGCGGACCCATTTAGGCGCGTCGCCGTCCGGACCCATTTCGGCGCGGCACCGCCCGGATCCATTTAGGCGCGGCGCCGCCCGGACCCATTTAGGCGCGGCGCCGCCCGGACCCATTTAGGAGCGGCGCCGCCCGGACCCATTTAGGAGCGGCGCCGCCCGGACCTATTTAGGAGCGGCGCCGCCCGGACCCATTTCGGCGCGTCGCCGCCCGGACCCATTTAGGCGCGTCGCCGCCCGGACCCATTTTGGAGCGGCACCGCCCGGACCCATTTAGGCGCGGCACCGCCCGTACCCATTTTGGAGCGGCACCGCCCGGACCCATTTAGGCGCGGCACCGCCCGGACCCATTTAGGAGCGGCGCCGCCCGGACCCATTTAGGCGCGGCGCCGCCCGGACCCTTTTGGCGCGGCAACGCCCGGCCCCGTTTCGGCGCGGCGCCGCCCGGCCCCGTTTCGGCGTGGCGCCGCCCGGACCCGTTTCGGCGCGGCGCCGCCCGGCCCCGTTTCGGCGCGGCGCCGCCCGGACCCGTTTCGGCGCGGCGCCGCCCGGCCCCGTTTCGGCGCGGCGCCGCCCGGACCCCTTTTGGAGCGGCGCCGCCCGGCCCCCTTTAAGCGCGGTGCCGCCCGGACCCCTTTAGGAGCGGCGCCGCCCGGACCCATTTCGGCGCGGCGCCGCCCGGACCCATTTAGGAGCGGCGCCGCCCGGCCCCATTTCGGCGCGGCGCCGCCCGGACGCATTTCGGCGCGGCGACGCCCGGACCCATTTAGGCGCGGCGCCGCCCGGCCCCATTTAGGCGCGGCGCCGCCCGGACCCATTTAGGAGTGGCGCCGCCCGGACCCATTTCGGCGCGGCGCCGCCCGGACCCATTTAGGAGCGGCGCCGCCCGGACCCATTTAGGAGCAGCACCGCCCGGACCCATTTTGGAGCGACACCGCCCGGACCCGTTTCGGCGCGGCGCCGCCCGGACCCATTTAGGCGCGGCACCGCCCCGACCCGTTTCGGCGCGGCGCCGCCCGGACCCATTTAGGAGCGGCACCGCCCGGCCCCGTTTCGGCGCGGCGCCGCCCGGCCCCGTTTCGGCGCGGCACCGCCCGTACCCATTTTGGAGCGGCACCGCCCGGACCCATTTAGGAGCGGCACCGCCCGGACCCATTTAGGAGTGGCGCCGCCCGGACCCATTTAGGCGCGGCGCCGCCCGGACCCATTTAGGCGCGGCGCCGCCTGGACCCTTTTGGCGTGGCAACGCCCGGACCCATTTAGGCGCGGCACCGCCCAGACCCATTTAGGCGCGGCACGGCCCGGAACCATTTAGGCGCGGCACCGCCCGGACCCATTTTGGAGCGGCACCGCCCGGACCCATTTTGGCGCGGCGCCGCCCGGACCCATTTAGGAGCGGCGCCGCCCGGACCCATTTAGGCGCAGCGCCGCCCGGACCCATTTAGGCGCGGCGCCTCCCGGACCCATTTAGGAGCAGCACCGCCCGGACCCATTTTGGAGCGACACCGCCCGGACCCGTTTCGGCGCGGCGCCGCCCGGACCCATTTAGGCGCGGCACCGCCCGGACCCGTTTCGGCGCGGCGCCGCCCGGACCCATTTAGGAGCGGCACCGCCCGGCCCCGTTTCGGCGCGGGGCCGCCCGGCCCCATTTCGGCGCGGCGCCGCCCGGACCCATTTAGGCGCGGCACCGCCCGGACCCATTTTGGAGCGGCACCGCCCGGACCCATTTTGGAGCGGCGCCGCCCGGACCCATTTAGGCGCGTCGCCGCCCGGACCCATTTAGGCGCGTCGCCGCCCGGACCCATTTTGGAGCGGCACCGCCCGGACCCATTTAGGTGCGGCACCGCCCGTACCCATTTTGGAGCGGCACCGCCCGGACCCATTTAGGCGCGGCACCGCCCGGACCCATTTTGGCGCGGCACCGCCCGGACCCATTTAGGCGCGGCACCGCCCGGACCCATTTAGGAGCGGCACCGCCCGGACCCATTTAGGCGCGGCACCGCCCGGAACCATTTAGGCGCGGCACCGCCCGGACCCATTTTGGAGCGGCACCGCCCGGACCCATTTAGACGCGGCACCGCCCGGACCCATTTAGGAGCGGCGCCGCCCGGACCCATTTCGGCGCGGCGCTGCCCGGACCCCTTTAGTAGCGGCGCCGCCTGGACCCTTTTGGCGCGGCAACGCCCGGACCCGTTTCGGCGCGGCGCCGCCCGGCCCCGTTTCGGCGCGGCGCCGCCCGGACCCGTTTCGGCGTGGCGCCGCCCGGCCCCGTTTCGGCGCGGCGCCGCCCGGCCCCGTTTAGGCGCGGCGCTGCGCGGACCCATTTAGGCGCGTCGCCGTCCGGACCCATTTCGGCGCGGCACCGCCCGGATCCATTTAGGCGCGGCGCCGCCCGGACCCATTTAGGCGCGGCGCCGCCCGGACCCATTTAGGAGCGGCGCCGCCCGGACCCATTTAGGAGCGGCGCCGCCCGGACCTATTTAGGAGCGGCGCCGCCCGGACCCATTTCGGCGCGTCGCCGCCCGGACCCATTTAGGCGCGTCGCCGCCCGGACCCATTTTGGAGCGGCACCGCCCGGACCCATTTAGGCGCGACACCGCCCGTACCCATTTTGGAGCGGCACCGCCCGGACCCATTTAGGCGCGGCACCGCCCGGACCCATTTAGGAGCGGCGCCGCCCGGACCCATTTAGGCGCGGCGCCGCCCGGACCCTTTTGGCGCGGCAACGCCCGGCCCCGTTTCGGCGCGGCGCCGCCCGGCCCCGTTTCGGCGCGGCGCCGCCCGGACCCGTTTCGGCGCGGCGCCGCCCGGCCCCGTTTCGGCGCGGCGCCGCCCGGACCCGTTTCGGCGCGGCGCCGCCCGGCCCCGTTTCGGCGCGGCGCCGCCCGGCCCCGTTTCGGCGCGGCGCCGCCCGGACCCCTTTTGGAGCGGCGCCGCCCGGCCCCCTTTAGGCGCGGTGCCGCCCGGACCCCTTTAGGAGCGGCGCCGCCCGGACCCATTTCGGCGCGGCGCCGCCCGGACCCATTTAGGAGCGGCGCCGCCCGGCCCCATTTCGGCGCGGCGCCGCCCGGACGCATTTCGGCGCGGCGACGCCCGGACCCATTTAGGCGCGGCGCCGCCCGGCCCCATTTAGGCGCGGCGCCGCCCGGACCCATTTAGGAGTGTCGCCGCCCGGACCCATTTCGGCGCGGCGCCGCCCGGACCCATTTAGGAGCGGCGCCGCCCGGACCCATTAAGGAGCAGCACCGCCCGGACCCATTTTGGAGCGACACCGCCCGGACCCGTTTCGGCGCGGCGCCGCCCGGACCCATTTAGGCGCGGCACCGCCCCGACCCGTTTCGGCGCGGCGCCGCCCGGACCCATTTAGGAGCGGCACCGCCCGGCCCCGTTTCGGCGCGGCGCCGCCCGGCCCCGTTTCGGCGCGGCACCGCCCGTACCCATTTTGGAGCGGCACCGCCCGGACCAATTTAGGCGCGGCACCGCCCGGACCCATTTAGGCGCGGCACCGCCCGGACCCATTTAGGAGTGGCGCCGCCCGGACCCATTTAGGCGCGGCGCCGCCCGGACCCTTTTGGCGCGGCAACGCCCGGCCCCGTTTCGGCGCGGCGCCGCCCGGCCCCGTTTCGGCGCGGCGCCGCCTGGACCCGTTTCGGCGCGGCGCCGCCCGGCCCCGTTTCGCGCGGCGCCGCCCGGACCCGTTTCGGCGCGGCGCCGCCCGGCCCCGTTTCGGCGCGGCGCCGCCCGGCCCCGTTTCGGCGCGGCGCCGCCCGGACCCCTTTTGGAGCGGCGCCGCCCGGCCCCCTTTAGGCGCGGTGCCGCCCGGACCCCTTTAGGAACGGCGCCGACCGGACCCATTTCGGCGCGGCGCCGCCCGGGCCCATTTTGGCGCGGCACCGCCCGGGCCCATTTAGGAGCGGCGCCGCCCGGCCCCATTTCGGCGCGGCGCCGCCCGGACCCATTTAGGCGCGGCGCCGCCCGGACCCATTTAGGCGCGGCACCGCCCGGACCCATTTCGGCGCGGCGCCGCCCGGACCCATTTAGGCGCGGCCCCGCCCGGACCCATTTAGGCGCGTCGCCGTCCGGACCCATTTTGGAGCGGCACCGCCCGGACCCATTTAGGCGCGGCACCGCCCAGACCCATTTAGGCGCGGCACCGCCCGGACCCATTTTGGAGCGGCACCGCCCGGACCCATTTTGGAGCGGCACCGCCCGGACCCATTTAGGCGCGGCACCGCCTGGACCCATTTTGGAGCGGCACCGCCCGGACCCATTTTGGAGCGGCACCGCCCAGACCCATTTAGGCGCGGCACCGCCCGGACCCATTTAGGCGCGGCGCCGCCCGGACCCATTTCGGCGCGGCGCCGCCCGGCCCCGTTTAGGCGCGGCGCCGCCCGGACCCGTTTCGGCGCGGCGCCGCCCGGCCCCATTTAGGATCGGCGCCGCCCGGACCCATTTCGGCGCG
Source organism: Mergus octosetaceus (assembly GCA_036873955.1). Lineage (NCBI taxonomy): Eukaryota > Metazoa > Chordata > Aves > Anseriformes > Anatidae > Mergus > Mergus octosetaceus. The sequence goes on from JBAGBL010000131.1 coordinate 27,676, forward strand.
GCGCCGCACGGCCCCGTTTCGGCGCGGCGCCGCCCGGCCCCGTTTCGGCGCGGCGCCGCCCGGCCCCATTTAGGCGCGGCGCCGCCCGGACCCCTTTAGGAGTGGCGCCGCCCGGACCCATTTCGGCGCGGCGCCGACCGGACCCATTTAGGAGCGGCGCCGCCCGGACCCATTTAGGCGCGGCGCCGCCCGGACCCATTTAGGCGCGGCGCCGCACGGACCCATTTAGGCGCGGCGCCGCCCGGACCCATTTAGGCGCGGCGCCGCCCGGACCTATTTAGGAGCAGCACCGCCCGGACCCATTTTGGAGCGGCACCACCCGGACCCGTTTCGGCGCGGCGCCGCCCGGACCCATTTAAGGAGCGGAACGCCCGGACCTATTTAGGAGCGGCGCCGCCCGGACCTATTTAGGAGCGGCGCCGCCCGGACCCATTTCGGCGCGGCGCCGCCCGGACCCATTTAGGCGCGTCGCCGCCCGGACCCATTTTGGAGCGGCACCGCCCGGACCCATTTAGGCGCAGCACCGCCCGTACCCATTTTGGAGCGGCACCGCCCGGACCCATTTAGGCGCGGCACCGCCCGGACCCATTTAGGCGCGGCACCGCCCGGACCCATTTAGGAGCGGCGCCGCCCGGACCCATTTAGGCGCGGCGCCGCCCAGACCCATTTAGGCGCGGCGCCGCCCGGACCCTTGTGGCGCGGCAACGCCCGGCCCTGTTTCGGCGCGGCGCCGCCCGGCCCCGTTTCGGCGCGGCGCCGCCCGGACCCCTTTAGGAGCGGCGCCGCCCGGACCCATTTCGGCGCGGCGCCGCCCGGACCCATTTCGGCGCGGCGCCGCCCGGACCCATTTAGGAGCGGCGCCGCCCGGCCCCATTTCGGCGCGGCGCCGCCCGGACCCATTTCGGCGCGGCGACGCCCGGACCCATTTAGGCGCGTCGCCGCCCGGACCCATTTAGGCGCGGCACCGCCCGGACCCATTTCGGCGCGGCGCCGCCTGGACCCATTTAGGCGCGGCCCCGCCCGGACCCATTTAGGCGCGTCGCCGCCCGGACCCATTTTGGAGCGGCACCGCCCGGACCCATTTAGGCGCGGCACCGCCCAGACCCATTTAGGCGCGGCACCGCCCGGACCCATTTAGGCGCGGCACCGCCCGGACCCATTTAGGCGCGGCACCGCCCGGACCCATTTTGGAGCGGCACCACCCGGACCCATTTTGGAGCCTCACCACCCAGACCCATTTAGGCGCGGCACTGCCCGGACCCATTTAGGCGCGACACCGCCCGGACCCATTTCGGCGCGGCGCCGCCCGGGCCCGTTTAGGCGCGGCGCCGCCCGGACCCGTTTCGGCGCGGCGCCGCCCGGCCCCATTTAGGCGCGGCGCCGCCCGGACCCCTTTAGGAGTGGCGCCGCCCGGACCCATTTCGGCGCGGCGCCGCCCGGACCCATTTAGACGCGGCACCGCCCGGACCCGTTTCGGCGCGGCGCCGCCCGGACCCATTTAGGAGCGGCACCGCCCGGCCCCGTTTCGGCGCGGCGCCGCCCGGACCCGTTTCGGCGTGGCGCCGCCCGGCCCCGTTTCGGCGCGGCGCCGCCCGGCCCCGTTTAGGCGCGGCGCCGCCCGGACCCCTTTTGGAGAGGCGCCGCCCGGCCCCCTTTAGGCGCGGCGCCGCCCGGACCCCTTTAGGCGCGGCGCCGCCCGGACCCATTTCGGCGCGGCACCGCCCGGACCCATTTAGGCGCGGCGCCGCCCGGACCCATTTAGGCGCGGCACCGCCCGGACCCATTTAGGCGCGGCGCCGCCCGGACCTATTTAGGAGCAGCACCGCCCGGACCCATTTTGGAGCGGCACCGCCCGGACCCGTTTCTGCGCGGCGCCGCCCGGACCCATTTAGGCGCGGCACCGCCCGGACCCGTTTCGGCGCGGCGCCGCCCGGACCCATTTAGGAGCGGCACCGCCCGGCCCCGTTTCGGCGCGGCGCCGCCCGGCCCCATTTCGGCGCGGCGCCGCCCGGACCCGTTTCGGCGCGGCGCCGACCGGACCCATTTAGGCGCGGCGCCGCCCGGACCCATTTCGGCGCGGCACCGCCCGGACCCATTTCGGCGCGGCGCCCCCCGGCCCCGTTTAGGCGCGGCCCCGCCCCGACCCATTTAGGCGCGGCACCGCCCGGACCCATTTTGGAGCGGCACCGCCCGGACCCATTTTGGAGCGGCGCCGCCCGGACCCATTTAGGCGCGGCACCGCCCGGACCCATTTTGGCGCGGCACCGCCCGGACCCATTTAGGAGCGGCACCGCCCGGACCCATTTTGGAGCGGCACCGCCCGGACCCATTTAGGAGCGGCACCGCCCGGCCCCATTTAGGAGTGGCACCGCCCGGCCCCATTTTGGAGCGGCTCCGCCCGGCCCCATTTTGGAGCGGCACCGCCCGGCCCCATTTCGGTGCGGCGTCGCCCGGACCCGTTTCGGCGCGGCGCCGACCGGACCCATTTAGGCGCGGCGCCGCACGGACCCATTTAGGCGCGGCACCGCCCGGACCCATTTAGGCACAGCGCCACCCGGACCCATTTCGGCGCGGCCCCGCCCGGACCCATTTAAGCGCGGCACCGCCCCTACCCATTTTGGAGCGGCACCGCCCGGCCCCGTTTCGGCGCGGCGCCGCCCGGACCCGTTTCGGCGCGGCGCCGCCCGGCCCCGTTTCGGCGCGGCGCCGCCCGGACCCGTTTCGGCGCGGCGCCGCCCGGACCCCTTTTGGAGCGGCGCCGCCCGGCCCCCTTTAGGCGCGGTGCCGCCCGGACCCCTTTAGGAGCGGCGCCGCCCGGACCCATTTCGGCGCGGCGCCGCCCGGACCCATTTCGGCGCGGCGCCGCCCGGACCCATTTAGGAGCGGCGCCGCCCGGCCCCATTTAGGCGCGGCACCGCCCGGACCCATTTCGGCGCGGCGCCGCCTGGACCCATTTAGGCGCGGCACCGCCCGGACCCATTTTGGCGCGGCACCGCCCGGACCCATTTAGACGCGGCACCGCCCGGACCCATTTAGGCGCGGCACCGCCCGGACCCATTTTGGAGCGGCACCGCCCGGACCCATTTAGGCGCGGCACCGCCCGGACCCATTTTGGAGCGGCACCGCCTGGACCCATTTTGGAGCGGCACCGCCCGGACCCATTTAGGCGCGGCACCGCCCGGACCCATTTAGGCGCGGCACCGCCCGGACCCATTTTGTCGCGGCACCGCCCGGACCCATTTAGGCGCGGCACCGACCCGACCCATTCAGGCGCGGCACCGCCCGGACCCATTTAGGCGCGGCACCGCCCGGACCCATTTAGGCGCGGCACCGCCCGGACCCAATTTGGAGCGGCACCGCCCGGACCCATTTTGGAGCGGCACCGCCCGGACCCATTTAGGCGCGGCACCGCCCGGACCCATTTTGGAGCGGCACCGCCCGGACCCATTTAGGCGCGGCACCGCCCGGACCCATTTAGACGCGGCACCGCCCGGACCCATTTAGGCGCGGCACCGCCCGGACCCATTTTGGAGCGGCACCGCCCGGACCCATTTAGGCGCGGCACCGCCCGTACCCATTTAGGCGCGGCACCGCCCGGACCCATTTAGGCGCGGCACCGCCCGGAACCATTTTGGCGCGGCACCGCCCGGACCCATTTAGGCGCGGCACCGCCCGGACCCATTCAGGCGCGGCACCCCCCGGACCCATTTAGGCGCGGCACCGACCGGACCCATTCAGGCGCGGCACCGCCCGGACCCATTCAGGCGCGGCACCGCCCGGACCCATTTAGGCGCGGCACCGCCCGGACCCATTTTGGAGCGGCACCGCCCGGACCCATTTAGAAGCGGCACCGCCCGGAACCATTTTGGCGCGGCACCGCCCGGACCCATTTAGGCGCGGCACCGCCCGGACCCATTTAGGCGCGGCACCGCCCGGACCCATTTTGGCGCGGCACCGCCCGGACCCATTTAGACGCGGCACCGCCCGGACCCATTTAGGCGCGGCACCGCCCGGACCCATTTAGGCGCGGCACCGCCCGGACCCATTTTGGAGCGGCACCGCCCGGACCCATTTTGGAGCGGCACCGCCCGGACCCATTTAGGCGCGGCACCGCCCGGACCCATTTAGGCGCGGCACCGCCCGGACCCATTTTGGAGCGGCACCGCCTGGACCCATTTTGGAGCGGCACCGCCCGGACCCATTTAGGCGCGGCACCGCCCGGACCCATTTAGGCGCGGCACCGCCCGGACCCATTTTGGCGCGGCACCGCCCGGACCCATTTAGGCGCGGCACCGACCGGACCCATTCAGGCGCGGCACCGCCCGGACCCATTTAGGCGCGGCACCGCCCGGACCCATTTAGGCGCGGCACCGCCCGGACCCATTTTGGCGCGGCACCGCCCGGACCCATTTTGGCGCGGCACCGCCCGGACCCATTTAGGCGCGGCACCGCCCGGACCCATTTTGGCGCGGCACCGCCCGGACCCATTTAGGCGCGGCACCGCCCGGACCCAATTTGGAGCGGCACCGCCCGGACCATTTAGGCGCAGCACTGCCCGGACCCATTTAGGCGCGTCACCGCCCGGACCCATTTAGGCGCGGCACCGCCCGGACCCATTTAGGCGCGGCACCGCCCGGACCCATTTAGAAGCGGCACCGCCCGGACCCATTTAGGCGCGGCACCGCCCGGACCCATTTAGGCGCGGCACTGCCCGGACCCATTTAGGCGCGGCACCTCCCGGAACCATTTAGGCGCGGCACCGCCCGGACCCATTTTGGCGCGGCACCGCCCGGACCCATTTAGACGCGGCACCGCCCGGACCCATTTAGGCGCGGCACCGCCCGGACCCATTTTGGAGCGGCACCGCCCGGACCCATTTAGGCGCGGCACCGCCCGGACCCATTTAGGCGCGGCACCGCCCGGACCCATTTAGAAGCGGCACCGCCCGGAACCATTTAGGCGCGGCACCGCCCGGACCCATTTAGGCGCGGCACCGCCCGGACCCATTTTGGCGCGGCACCGCCCGGACCCATTTAGGCGCGGCACCGCCCGGACCCATTTTGGCGCGGCACCGCCCGGACACATTTAGGCGCGGCACCGCCCGGACCCATTTTGGCGCGGCACCGCCCGGACCCATTTAGGCGCGGCACCGCCCGGACCCATTTTGGCGCGGCACCGCCCGGACCCATTTAGGCGCGGCACCGCCCGGACCCATTTTGGAACGGCACCGCCCGGACCCATTTAGGCGCGGCACCGCCCGGACCCATTTAGGCGCGGCACCGCCCGGACCCATTTTGGAGCGGCACCGCCTGGACCCATTTTGGAGCGGCACCGCCCGGACCCATTTAGGCGCGGCACCGCCCGGACCCATTTAGGCGCGGCACCGCCCGGACCCATTCAGGCGCGGCACCGCCCGGACCCATTTAGGCGCGGCACCGACCGGACCCATTCAGGCGCGGCACCGCCCGGACCCGTTTAGGCGCGGCACCGCCCGGAACCATTTTGGCGCGGCACCGCCCGGACCCATTTTGGCGCGGCACCGCCCGGACCCATTTAGGCGCGGCACCGCCCGGACCCATTTTGGCGCGGCACCGCCCGGACCCATTTAGGCGCGGCATCGCCCGGACCCATTTTGGCGCGGCACCGCCCGGACCCATTTAGGCGCGGCACCGCCCGGACCCATTTTGGCGCGGCACCGCCCGGAACCATTTTGGCGCGGCACCGCCCGGACCCATTTTGGCGCGGCACCGCCCGGACCCATTTAGGCGCGGCACCGCCCGGACCCATTTTGGCGCGGCACCGCCCGGACCCATTTAGACGCGGCACCGCCCGGACCCATTTAGGCGCGGCACCGCCCGGACCCATTTTGGAGCGGCACCGCCCGGACCCATTTAGGCGCGGCACCGCCCGGACCCATTTTGGAGCGGCACCGCCTGGACCCATTTTGGAGCGGCACCGCCCGGACCCATTTAGGCGCGGCACCGCCCGGACCCATTTTGGAGCGGCACCGCCTGGACCCATTTTGGAGCGGCACCGCCCGGACCCATTTAGGCGCGGCACCGCCCGGACCCATTTAGGCGCGGCACCGCCCGGACCCATTTTGGCGCGGCACCGCCCGGACACATTTAGGCGCGGCACCGACCGGACCCATTCAGGCGCGGCACCGCCCGGACCCATTTAGGCGCGGCACCGCCCGGACCCATTTAGGCGCGGCACCGCCCGGACCCATTTTGGCGCGGCACCGCCTGGACCCATTTTGGCGCGGCACCGCCCGGACCCATTTAGGCGCGGCACCGCCCGGACCCATTTTGGCGCGGCACCGCCCGGACTCATTTAGGCGCAGCACCGCCCGGACCCATTTAGGCGCGTCACCGCCCGGACCCATTTAGGCGCGGCACCGCCCGGACCCATTTAGGCGCGGCACCGCCCTGACCCATTTAGAAGCGGCACCGCCCGGACCCATTTAGGCGCGGCACCGCCCGGACCCATTTAGGCGCGGCACCGCCCGGAACCATTTAGGCGCGGCACCGCCCGGACCCATTTTGGAGCGGCACCGCCCGGACCCATTTAGGCGCGGCACCGCCCGGACCCATTTTGGAGCGGCACCGCCCGGACCCATTTAGGCGCGGCACCGCCCGGACCCATTTTGGAGCGGCACCGCCCGGACCCATTTTGGAGCGGCACCGCCCGGACCCATTTAGGCGCGGCACCGCCCGGACCCATTTAGACGCGGCACCGCCCGGACCCATTTAGGCGCGGCACCGCCCGGACCCATTTTGGAGCGGCACCGCCCGGACCCATTTAGGCGCGGCACCGCCCGTACCCATTTAGGCGCGGCACCGCCCGGACCCATTTAGGCGCGGCACCGCCCGGACCCATTTTGGCGCGGCACCGCCCGGACCCATTTAGGCGCGGCACCGCCCGGACCCATTCAGGCGCGGCACCCCCCGGACCCATTTAGGCGCGGCACCGACCGGACCCATTCAGGCGCGGCACCGCCCGGACCCATTTAGGCGCGGCACCGCCCGGACCCATTTAGGCGCGGCACCGCCCGGACCCATTTTGGAGCGGCACCGCCCGGACCCATTTAGAAGCGGCACCGCCCGGAACAATTTTGGCGCGGCACCGCCCGGACCCATTTTGGCGCGGCACCGCCCGGACCCATTTAGGCGCGGCACCGCCCGGACCCATTTTGGCGCGGCACCGCCCGGACCCATTTAGACGCGGCACCGCCCGGACCCATTTAGGCGCGGCACCGCCCGGACCCATTTTGGAGCGGCACCGCCCGGACCCATTTAGGCGCGGCACCGCCCGGACCCATTTTGGAGCGGCACCGCCTGGACCCATTTTGGAGCGGCACCGCCCGGACCCATTTAGGCGCGGCACCGCCCGGACCCATTTAGGCGCGGCACCGCCCGGACCCATTTTGGCGCGGCACCGCCCGGACCCATTTAGGCGCGGCACCGCCCAGACCCATTTTGGCGCGGCACCGCCCGGACCCATTTAGGCGCGGCACCGCCCGGACCCAATTTGGAGCGGCACCGCCCGGACCCATTTAGGCGCAGCACTGCCCGGACCCATTTAGGCGCGTCACCGCCCGGACCCATTTAGGCGCGGCACCGCCCGGACCCATTTAGGCGCGGCACCGCCCGGACCCATTTAGAAGCGGCACCGCCCGGACCCATTTTGGCGCGGCACCGCCCGGACCCATTTAGGCGCGGCACCGCCCGGACCCATTTAGGCGCGGCACCTCCCGGAACCATTTAGGCGCGGCACCGCCCGGACCCATTTTGGCGCGGCACCGCCCGGACCCATTTAGACGCGGCACCGCCCGGACCCATTTAGGCGCGGCACCGCCCGGACCCATTTTGGAGCGGCACCGCCCGGACCCATTTAGGCGCGGCACCGCCCGGACCCATTTAGGCGCGGCACCGCCCGGACCCATTTAGAAGCGGCACCGCCCGGAACCATTTAGGCGCGGCACCGCCCGGACCAATTTAGGCGCGGCACCGCCCGGACCCATTTTGGCGCGGCACCGCCCGGACCCATTTAGGCGCGGCACCGCCCGGACCCATTTTGGCGCGGCACCGCCCGGACACATTTAGGCGCGGCACCGCCCGGACCCATTTTGGCGCGGCACCGCCCGGACCCATTTAGGCGCGGCACCGCCCGGACCCATTTTGGCGCGGCACCGCCCGGACCCATTTAGGCGCGGCACCGCCCGGACCCATTTTGGAGCGGCACCGCCCGGACCCATTTAGGCGCGGCACCGCCCGGACCCATTTAGACGCGGCACCGCCCGGACCCATTTAGGCGCGGCACCGCCCGGATCCATTTTGGCGCGGCACCGCCCGGACCCATTTAGACGCGGCACCGCCCGGACCCATTTAGGCGCGGCACCGCCCGGACCCATTTTGGAGCGGCACCGCCCGGACCCATTTAGGCGCGGCACCGCCCGGACCCATTTTGGAGCGGCACCGCCTGGACCCATTTTGGAGCGGCACCGCCCGGACCCATTTAGGCGCGGCACCGCCCGGACCCATTCAGGCGCGGCACCGCCCGGACCCATTTAGGCGCGGCACCGACCGGACCCATTCAGGCGCGGCACCGCCCGGACCCGTTTAGGCGCGGCACCGCCCGGAACCATTTTGGCGCGGCACCGCCCGGACCCATTTTGGCGCGGCACCGCCCGGACCCATTTAGGCGCGGCACCGCCCGGACCCATTTTGGCGCGGCACCGCCCGGACCCATTTAGGCGCGGCACCGCCCGGACCCATTTTGGCGCGGCACCGCCCGGACCCATTTAGGCGCGGCACCGCCCGGACCCATTTTGGCGCGGCACCGCCCGGACCCATTTAGGCGCGGCACCGCCCGGACCCATTTTGGCGCGGCACCGCCCGGACCCATTTAGACGCGGCACCGCCCGGACCCATTTTGGAGCGGCACCGCCCGGACCCATTTAGGCGCGGCACCGCCCGGACCCATTTAGGCGCTGTACTGCCCGGACCCATTTAGGCGCGGCACCGCACGGACCCATTTAGGCGCGGCACCGCCCGGACCCATTTAGAAGCGGCACCGCCCGGACCCATTTTGGCGCGGCACCGCCCGGACCCATTTAGGCGCGGCACCGCCCGGACCCATTTTGGAGCGGCACCGCCCGGACCAATTTAGGCGCGGCACCGCCCGGACCCATTTTGGAGCGGCACCGCCCGGACCCATTTAGGCGCGGCACCGCCCGGACCCATTTAGACGCGGCACCGACCGGACCCATTTAGGCGCGGCACCGCCCGGACCCATTTAGGCGCGGCACCGCCCGGACCCATTTTGGCGCGGCACCGCCCGGACCCATTTAGGCGCGGCACCGCCCGGACCCATTTTGGCGCGGCACCGCCCGGACCCATTTAGACGCGGCACCGCCCGGACCCATTTTGGAGCGGCACCGCCCGGACCCATTTAGGCGCGGCACCGCCCGGACCCATTTTGGCGCGGCACCGCCCGGACCCATTTAGGCGCGGCACCGCCCGGACCCATTCAGGCGCGTCACCCCCCGGACCCATTTAGGCGCGGCACCGACCGGACCCATTCAGGCGCGGCACCGCCCGGACCCATTTAGGCGCGGCACCGCCCGGACCCATTTAGGCGCGGCACCGACCGGACCCATTTAGAAGCGGCACCGCCCGGAACCATTTTGGCGCGGCACCGCCCGGACCCATTTTGGCGCGGCACCGCCCGGACCCATTTAGGCGCGGCACCGCCCGGACCCATTTTGGCGCGGCACCGCCCGGACCCATTTAGACGCGGCACTGCCCGGACCCATTTAGGCGCGGCACCGCCCGGACCCATTTAGGCGCGGCACCGCCCGGACCCATTTAGGCGCGGCACCGCCCGGACCCATTTAGGCGCGGCACCGCCCGGACCCAATTTGGAGCGGCACCGCCCGGACCCATTTAGGCGCAGCACCGCCCGGACCCATTTAGGCGCGTCACCGCCCGGACCCATTTAGGCGCGGCACCGCCCGGACCCATTTAGAAGCGGCACCGCCCGGACCCATTTTGGCGCGGCACCGCCCGGACCCATTTAGGCGCGGCACCGCCCGGACCCATTTAGGCGCGGCACCGCCCGGACCCATTTTGGAGCGGCACCGCCCGGACCCATTTTGGAGCGGCACCGCCCGGACCCATTTAGACGCGGCACCGCCCGGACCCATTTAGGCGCGGCACCGCCCGGACCCATTTAGACGCGGCACCGCCCGGACCCATTTAGGCGCGGCACCGCCCGGACCCATTTTGGAGCGGCACCGCCCGGACCCATTTAGGCGCAGCACCGCCCGGACCCATTTTGGAGCGGCACCGCCTGGACCCATTTTGGAGCGGCACCGCCCGGACCCATTTAGGCGCGGCACGGCCCGGACCCAATCAGGCGCGGCACCGCCCGGACCCATTTAGGCGCGGCACCGACCGGACCCATTCAGGCGCGGCACCGCCCGGACCCGTTTAGGCGCGGCACCGCCCGGAACCATTTTGGCGCGGCACCGCCCGGACCCATTTTGGCGCGGCACCGCCCGGACCCATTTAGGCGCGGCACCGCCCGGACCCATTTTGGCGCGGCACCGCCCGGACCCATTTTGGCGCGGCACCGCCCGGACCCATTTAGGCGCGGCACCGCCCGGACCCATTTTGGCGCGGCACCGCCCGGACCCATTTAGGCGCGGCACCGCCCGGACCCATTTTGGCGCGGCACCGCCCGGAACCATTTTGGCGCGGCACCGCCCGGACCCATTTTGGCGCGGCACCGCCCGGACCCATTTAGGCGCGGCACCGCCCGGACCCATTTTGGCGAGGCACCGCCCGGACCCATTTAGACGCGGCACCGCCCGGACCCATTTAGGCGCGGCACCGCCCGGACCCATTTAGGCGCGGCACCGCCCGGACCCATTTTGGAGCGGCACCGCCCGGACCCATTTAGGCGCGGCACCGCCCGGACCCATTTTGGAGCGGCACCGCCTGGACCCATTTTGGAGCGGCACCGCCCGGACCCATTTAGGCGCGGCACCGCCCGGACCCATTTTGGAGCGGCACCGCCTGGACCCATTTTGGAGCGGCACCGCCCGGACCCATTTAGGCGCGGCACCGCCCGGACCCATTTAGGCGCGGCACCGCCCGGACCCATTTTGGTGCGGCACCGCCCGGACACATTTAGGCGCGGCACCGACCGGACCCATTCAGGCGCGGCACCGCCCGGACCCATTTAGGCGCGGCACCGCCCGGACCCATTTAGGCGCGGCACCGCCCGGACCCATTTTGGCGCGGCACCGCCTGGACCCATTTTGGCGCGGCACCGCCCGGACCCATTTAGGCGCGGCACCGCCCGGACCCATTTTGGCGCGGCACCGCCCGGACTCATTTAGGCGCAGCACCGCCCGGACCCATTTAGGCGCGTCACCGCCCGGACCCATTTAGGCGCGGCACCGCCCGGACCCATTTAGGCGCGGCACCGCCCTGACCCATTTAGAAGCGGCACCGCCCGGACCCATTTAGGCGCGGCACCGCCCGGACCCATTTAGGCGCGGCACCGCCCGGAACCATTTAGGCGCGGCACCGCCCGGACCCATTTTGGAGCGGCACCGCCCGGACCCATTTAGGCGCGGCACCGCCCGGACCCATTTTGGAGCGGCACCGCCCGGACCCATTTAGGCGCGGCACCGCCCGGACCCATTTTGGAGCGGCACCGCCCGGACCCATTTTGGAGCGGCACCGCCCGGACCCATTTAGGCGCGGCACCGCCTGGACCCATTTAGGCGCGGCACCGCCCGGACCCATTTTGGAGCGGCACCGCCCGGACCCATTTAGGCGCGGCACCGCCCGTACCCATTTAGGCGCGGCACCGCCCGGACCCATTTAGGCGCGGCACCGCCCGGACCCATTTAGGCGCGGCACCGCCCGGAACCATTTTGGCGCGGCACCGCCCGGACCCATTTAGGCGCGGCACCGCCCGGACCCATTCAGGCGCGGCACCCCCCGGACCCATTTAGGCGCGGCACCGACCGGACCCATTCAGGCGCGGCACCGCCCGGACCCATTTAGGCGCGGCACCGCCCGGACCCATTTTGGAGCGGCACCGCCCGGACCCATTTAGAAGCGGCACCGCCCGGAACAATTTTGGCGCGGCACCGCCCGGACCCATTTTGGCGCGGCACCGCCCGGACCCATTTAGGCGCGGCACCGCCCGGACCCATTTTGGCGCGGCACCGCCCGGACCCATTTAGAGGCGGCACCGCCCGGACCCATTTAGGCGCGGCACCGCCCGGACCCATTTTGGAGCGGCACCGCCCGGACCCATTTAGGCGCGGCACCGCCCGGACCCATTTTGGAGCGGCACCGCCTGGACCCATTTTGGAGCGGCACCGCCCGGACCCATTTAGGCGCGGCACCGCCCGGACCCATTTAGGCGCGGCACCGCCCGGACCCATTTTGGCGCGGCACCGCCCGGACCCATTTAGGCGCGGCACCGCCCAGACCCATTTTGGCGCGGCACCGCCCGGACCCATTTAGGCGCGGCACCGCCCGGACCCAATTTGGAGCGGCACTGCCCGGACCCATTTAGGCGCAGCACTGCCCGGACCCATTTAGGCGCGGCACCGCCCGGACCCATTTAGGCGCGGCACCGCCCGGACCCATTTAGAAGCGGCACCGCCCGGACCCATTTTGGCGCGGCACCGCCCGGACCCATTTAGGCGCGGCACCGCCCGGACCCATTTAGGCGCGGCACCTCCCGGAACCATTTAGGCGCGGCACCGCCCGGACCCATTTTGGCGCGGCACCGCCCGGACCCATTTAGACGCGGCACCGCCCGGACCCATTTAGGCGCGGCACCGCCCGGACCCATTTTGGAGCGGCACCGCCCGGACCCATTTAGGCGCGGCACCGCCCGGACCCATTTAGGCGCGGCACCGCCCGGACCCATTTAGAAGCGGCACCGCCCGGAACCATTTAGGCGCGGCACCGCCCGGACCAATTTAGGCGCGGCACCGCCCGGACCCATTTTGGCGCGGCACCGCCCGGACCCATTTAGGCGCGGCACCGCCCGGACCCATTTTGGCGCGGCACCGCCCGGACACATTTAGGCGCGGCACCGCCCGGACCCATTTTGGCGCGGCACCGCCCGGACCCATTTAGGCGCGGCACCGCCCGGACCCATTTTGGCGCGGCACCGCCCGGACCCATTTAGGCGCGGCACCGCCCGGACCCATTTTGGAGCGGCACCGCCCGGACCCATTTAGGCGCGGCACCGCCCGGACCCATTTAGACGCGGCACCGCCCGGACCCATTTAGGCGCGGCACCGCCCGGATCCATTTTGGCGCGGCACCGCCCGGACCCATTTAGACGCGGCACCGCCCGGACCCATTTAGGCGCGGCACCGCCCGGACCCATTTTGGAGCGGCACCGCCCGGACCCATTTAGGCGCGGCACCGCCCGGACCCATTTTGGAGCGGCACCGCCTGGACCCATTTTGGAGCGGCACCGCCCGGACCCATTTAGGCGCGGCACCGCCCGGACCCATTCAGGCGCGGCACCGCCCGGACCCATTTAGGCGCAGCACCGACCGGACCCATTCAGGCGCGGCACCGCCCGGACCCGTTTAGGCGCGGCACCGCCCGGAACCATTTTGGCGCGGCACCGCCCGGACCCATTTTGGCGCGGCACCGCCCGGACCCATTTAGGCGCGGCACCGCCCGGACCCATTTTGGCGCGGCACCGCCCGGACCCATTTAGGCGCGGCACCGCCCGGACCCATTTTGGCGCGGCACCGCCCGGACCCATTTAGGCGCGGCACCGCCCGGACCCATTTTGGCGCGGCACCGCCCGGACCCATTTAGGCGCGGCACCGCCCGGACCCATTTTGGAGCGGCACCGCCCGGACCCATTTAGGCGCGGCACCGCCCGGACCCATTTAGGCGCTGTACTGCCCGGACCCATTTAGGCGCGGCACCGCCCGGACCCATTTAGGCGCGGCACCGCCCGGACCCATTTAGAAGCGGCACCGCCCGGACCCATTTTGGCGCGGCACCGCCCGGACCCATTTAGGCGCGGCACCGCCCGGACCCATTTTGGAGCGGCACCGCCCGGACCAATTTAGGCGCGGCACCGCCCGGACCCATTTTGGAGCGGCACCGCCCGGACCCATTTAGGCGCGGCACCGCCCGGACCCATTTAGGCGCGGCACCGCCCGGACCCATTTAGACGCGGCACCGACCGGACCCATTTAGGCGCGGCACCGCCCGGACCCATTTAGGCGCGGCACCGCCCGGACCCATTTTGGCGCGGCACCGCCCGGACCCATTTAGGCGCGGCACCGCCCGGACCCATTTTGGCGCGGCACCGCCCGGACCCATTTAGACGCGGCACCGCCCGGACCCATTTTGGAGCGGCACCGCCCGGACCCATTTAGGCGCGGCACCGCCCGGACCCATTTTGGCGCGGCACCGCCCGGACCCATTTAGGCGCGGCACCGCCCGGACCCATTCAGGCGCGTCACCCCCCGGACCCATTTAGGCGCGGCACCGACCGGACCCATTCAGGCGCGGCACCGCCCGGACCCATTTAGGCGCGGCACCGCCCGGACCCATTTAGGCGCGGCACCGACCGGACCCATTTAGAAGCGGCACCGCCCGGAACCATTTTGGCGCGGCACCGCCCGGACCCATTTTGGCGCGGCACCGCCCGGACCCATTTAGGCGCGGCACCGCCCGGACCCATTTTGGCGCGGCACCGCCCGGACCCATTTAGACGCGGCACTGCCCGGACCCATTTAGGCGCGGCACCGCCCGGACCCATTTAGGCGCGGCACCGCCCGGACCCATTTTGGCGCGGCACCGCCCGGACCCATTTAGGCGCGGCACCGCCCGGACCCATTTTGGCGCGGCACCGCCCGGACCCATTTAGGCGCGGCACCGCCCGGACCCAATTTGGAGCGGCACCGCCCGGACCCATTTAGGCGCAGCACCGCCCGGACCCATTTAGGCGCGTCACCGCCCGGACCCATTTAGGCGCGGCACCGCCCGGACCCATTTAGAAGCGGCACCGCCCGGACCCATTTTGGCGCGGCACCGCCCGGACCCATTTAGGCGCGGCACCGCCCGGACCCATTTAGGCGCGGCACCGCCCGGACCCATTTTGGAGCGGCACCGCCCGGACCCATTTTGGAGCGGCACCGCCCGGACCCATTTAGACGCGGCACCGCCCGGACCCATTTAGGCGCGGCACCGCCCGGACCCATTTAGACGCGGCACCGCCCGGACCCATTTAGGCGCGGCACCGCCCGGACCCATTTTGGAGCGGCACCGCCCGGACCCATTTAGGCGCGGCACCGCCCGGACCCATTTTGGAGCGGCACCGCCTGGACCCATTTTGGAGCGGCACCGCCCGGACCCATTTAGGCGCGGCACCGCCCGGACCCATTCAGGCGCGGCACCGCCCGGACCCATTTAGGCGCGGCACCGACCGGACCCATTCAGGCGCGGCACCGCCCGGACCCGTTTAGGCGCGGCACCGCCCGGACCCATTTTGGCGCGGCACCGCCCGGACCCATTTTGGCGCGGCACCGCCCGGACCCATTTAGGCGCGGCACCGCCCGGACCCATTTTGGCGCGGCACCGCCCGGACCCATTTAGGCGCGGCACCGCCCGGACCCATTTTGGCGCGGCACCGCCCGGACCCATTTAGGCGCGGCACCGCCCGGACCCATTTTGGAGCGGCACCGCCCGGACCCATTTAGGCGCGGCACCGCCCGGACCCATTTAGGCGCTGTACTGCCCGGACCCATTTAGGCGCGGCACCGCCCGGACCCATTTAGGCGCGGCACCGCCCGGACCCATTTAGAAGCGGCACCGCCCGGACCCATTTTGGCGCGGCACCGCCCGGACCCATTTAGGCGCGGCACCGCCCGGACCCATTTTGGAGCGGCACCGCCCGGACCCATTTAGGCGCGGCACCGCCCGGACCCATTTAGGCGCGGCACCGCCCGGACCCATTTAGACGCGGCACCGCCCGGACCCATTTAGGCGCGGCACCGCCCGGACCCATTTAGGCGCGGCACCGCCCGGACCCATTTTGGCGCGGCACCGCCCGGACCCATTTAGGCGCGGCACCGCCCGGACCCATTTTGGCGCGGCACCGCCCGGACCCATTTAGACGCGGCACCGCCCGGACCCATTTTGGAGCGGCACCGCCCGGACCCATTTAGGCGCGGCACCGCCCGGACCCATTTTGGCGCGGCACCGCCCGGACCCATTTAGGCGCGGCACCGCCCGGACCCATTCAGGCGCGGCACCCCCCGGACCCATTTAGGCGCGGCACCGACCGGACCCATTCAGGCGCGGCACCGCCCGGACCCATTTAGGCGCGGCACCGCCCGGACCCATTTAGGCGCGGCACCGACCGGACCCATTTAGAAGCGGCACCGCCCGGAACCATTTTGGCGCGGCACCGCCCGGACCCATTTTGGCGCGGCACCGCCCGGACCCATTTAGGCGCGGCACCGCCCGGACCCATTTTGGCGCGGCACCGCCCGGACCCATTTAGGCGCGGCACCGCCCGGACCCATTTAGGCGCGGCACCGCCCGGACCCATTTAGACGCGGCACCGCCCGGACCCATTTAGGCGCGGCACCGCCCGGACCCATTTAGGCGCGGCACCGCCCGGACCCATTTTGGCGCGGCACCGCCCGGACCCATTTAGGCGCGGCACCGCCCGGACCCATTTTGGCGCGGCACCGCCCGGACCCATTTAGGCGCGGCACCGCCCGGACCCAATTTGGAGCGGCACCGCCCGGACCCATTTAGGCGCAGCACCGCCCGGACCCATTTAGGCGCGGCACCGCCCGGACCCATTTAGGCGCGGCACCGCCCGGACCCATTTTGGAGCGGCACCGCTCAGACCCATTTTGGAGCGGCACCGCCCGGACCCATTTAGACGCGGCACCGCCCGGACCCATTTAGACGCGGCACCGCCCGGACCCATTTAGGCGCGGCACCGCCCGGACCCATTTAGACGCGGCACCGCCCGGACCCATTTAGGCGCGGCACCGCCCGGAACCATTTAGGCGCGGCACCGCCCGGACCCATTTTGGAGCGGCACCGCCCGAACCCATTTAGGCGCGGCACCGCCCGGACCCATTTTGGAGCGGCACCGCCCGGACCCATTTTGGCGCGGCACCGCCCGGACCCATTTAGGCGCGGCACCGCCCAGACCCATTTAGGCGCGGCACCGCCCGGAACCATTTAGGCGCGGCACCGCCCGGACCCATTTTGGAGCGGCACCGCCTGGACCCATTTTGGCGCGGCACCCCCCGGACCCATTTAGACGCGGCACCGCCCGGAACCATTTTGGCGCGGCACCGCCCGGACCCATTTAGAAGCGGCACCGCCCGGACCCATTTAGGCGCGGCACCGCCCGGACCCATTTTGGCGCGGCACCGCCCGGACCCATTTTGGCGCGGCACCGCCCGGACCCATTTAGGCGCGGCACCGCCCGGACCCATTTTGGAGCGGCACCGCCCGGACCCATTTTGGCGCGGCACCGCCCGGACCCATTTAGGCGCGGCACCGCCCGGACCCATTTTGGAGCGGCACCGCCCGGACCCATTTAGGCGCGGCACCGCCCGGACCCATTTAGACGCGGCACCGCCCGGACCCATTTAGGCGCGGCACCGCCCGGACCCATTTTGGCGCGGCACCGCCCGGACCCATTTAGGCGCGGCACCGCCCGGACCCATTTTGGCGTGGCACCGCCCGGACCCATTTAGGCGCGGCACCGCCCGGACCCATTTTGGAGCGGCACCGCCCGGACCCATTTAGGCGCGGCACCGCCCGGACCCATTTTGGAGCGGCAACTCCTGGACCCATTTTGGAGCGGCACCGCCCGGACCCATTTAGGCGCGGCACCGCCCGGACCCATTTTGGAGCGGCACCGCCTGGACCCATTTTGGAGCGGCACCGCCCGGACCCATTTAGGCGCGGCACCGCCCGGACCCATTTAGGCGCGGCACCGCCCGGACCCATTTTGGCGCGGCACCGCACGGACCCATTTAGGCGCGGCACCGACCGGACCCATTCAGGCGCGGCACCGCCCGGACCCATTTAGGCGCGGCACCGCCCGGACCCATTTTGGCGCGGCACCGCCCGGACCCATTTTGGCGCGGCACCGCCCGGACCCATTTAGGCGCGGCACCGCCCGGACCCATTTTGGCGCGGCACCGCCCGGACCCATTTAGGCGCGGCACCGCCCGGACCCAATTTGGAGCGGCACCGCCCGGAACCATTTAGGCGCGGCACCGCCCGGACCCATTTTGGAGCGGCACCGCCCGGACCCATTTAGGCGCGGCACCGCCCGGACCCATTTTGGAGCGGCACCGCCCGGACCCATTTAGGCGCGGCACCGCCCGGACCCATTTTGGAGCGGCACCGCCCGGACCCATTTTGGAGCGGCACCGCCCGGACCCATTTAGACGCGGCACCGCCCGGACCCATTTAGACGCGGCACCGCCCGGACCCATTTAGGCGCGGCACCGCCCGGACCCATTTTGGAGCGGCACCGCCCGGACCCATTTAGGCGCGGCACCGCCCGTACCCATTTAGGCGCGGCACCGCCCGGACCCATTTAGGCGCGGCACCGCCCGGACCCATTTAGGCGCGGCACCGCCCGGACCCATTCAGGCGCGGCACCCCCCGGACCCATTTAGGCGCGGCACCGCCCGGACCCATTTTGGAGCGGCACCGCCCGGACCCATTTAGGCGCGGCACCGCCCGTACCCATTGAGGCGCGGCACCGCCCGGACCCATTTAGGCGCGGCACCGCCCGGACCCATTCAGGCGCGGCACCCCCCGGACCCATTTAGGCGCGGCACCGACCGGACCCATTCAGGCGCGGCACCGCCCGGACCCATTTAGGCGCGGCACCGCCCGGACCCATTTAGTCGCGGCACCGCCCGGACCCATTTTGGAGCGGCACCGCCCGGACCCATTTAGAAGCGGCACCGCCCGGAACCATTTTGGCGCGGCACCGCCCGGACCCATTTTGGCGCGGCACCGCCCGGACCCATTTAGGCGCGGCACCGCCCAGACCCATTTAGGCGCGGCACGGCCCGGAACCATTTAGGCGCGGCACCGCCCGGACCCATTTTGGAGCGGCACCGCCCGGACCCATTTTGGCGCGGCACCGCCCGGACCCATTTTGGCGCGGCACCCCCCGGACCCATTTAGACGCGGCACCGCCCGGAACCATTTTGGCGCGGCACCGCCCGGACCCATTTAGAAGCGGCACCGCCCGGACCCATTTAGGCGCGGCACCGCCCGGACCCATTTTGGCGCGGCACCGCCCGGACCCATTTTGGCGCGGCACCGCCCGGACCCATTTAGGCGCGGCACCGCCCGGACCCATTTTGGAGCGGCACCGCCCGGACCCATTTTGGCGCGGCACCGCCCGGACCCATTTAGGCGCGGCACCGCCCGGACCCATTTTGGAGCGGCACCGCCCGGACCCATTTAGGCACGGCACCGCCCGGACCCATTTAGACGCGGCACCGCCCGGACCCATTTAGGCGCGGCACCGCCCGGACCCATTTTGGCGCGGCACCGCCCGGACCCATTTAGGCGCGGCGCCGCCCGGACCCATTTTGGCGCGGCACCGCCCGGACCCATTTAGGCGCGGCACCGCCCGGACCCATTTTGGAGCGGCACCGCCCGGACCCATTTAGGCGCGGCACCGCCCGGACCCATTTTGGAGCGGCACCGCCTGGACCCATTTTGGAGCGGCACCGCCCGGACCCATTTAGGCGCGGCACCGCCCGGACCCATTTTGGAGCGGCACCGCCTGGACCCATTTTGGAGCGGCACCGCCCGGACCCATTTAGGCGCGGCACCGCCCGGACCCATTTAGGCGCGGCACCGCCCGGACCCATTTTGGCGCGGCACCGCACGGACCCATTTAGGCGCGGCACCGACCGGACCCATTCAGGCGCGGCACCGCCCGGACCCATTTAGGCGCGGCACCGCCCGGACCCATTTTGGCGCGGCACCGCCCGGACCCATTTAGGCGCGGCACCGCCCGGACCCATTTTGGCGCGGCACCGCCCGGACCCATTTAGGCGCGGCACCGCCCGGACCCAATTTGGAGCGGCACCGCCCGGAACCATTTAGGCGCGGCACCGCCCGGACCCATTTTGGAGCGGCACCGCCCGGACCCATTTAGGCGCGGCACCGCCCGGACCCATTTTGGAGCGGCACCGCCCGGACCCATTTAGGCGCGGCACCGCCCGGACCCATTTTGGAGCGGCACCGCCCGGACCCATTTTGGAGCGGCACCGCCCGGACCCATTTAGGCGCGGCACCGCCCGGACCCATTTAGACGCGGCACCGCCCGGACCCATTTAGACGCGGCACCGCCCGGACCCATTTAGGCGCGGCACCGCCCGGACCCATTTTGGAGCGGCACCGCCCGGACCCATTTAGGCGCGGCACCGCCCGTACCCATTTAGGCGCGGCACCGCCCGGACCCATTTAGGCGCGGCACCGCCCGGACCCATTCAGGCGCGGCACCCCCCGGACCCATTTAGGCGCGGCACCGACCGGACCCATTCAGGCGCGGCACCGCCCGGACCCATTTAGGCGCGGCACCGCCCGGACCCATTTAGTCGCGGCACCGCCCGGACCCATTTTGGAGCGGCACCGCCCGGACCCATTTAGAAGCGGCACCGCCCGGACCCATTTTGGCGCGGCACCGCCCGGACCCATTTTGGCGCGGCACCGCCCGGACCCATTTAGGCGCGGCACCGCCCGGACCCATTTTGGAGCGGCACCGCCCGGACCCATTTAGGCGCGGCACCGCCCGGACCCATTTTGGAGCGGCACCGCCTGGACCCATTTTGGAGCGGCACCGCCCGGACCCATTTAGGCGCGGCACCGCCCGGACCCATTTAGGCGCGGCACCGCCCGGACCCATTTTGGCGCGGCACCGCCCGGACCCATTTAGGCGCGGCACCGACCGGACCCATTCAGGCGCGGCACCGCCCGGACCCATTTAGGCGCGGCACCGCCCGGACCCAATTTGGAGCGGCACCGCCCGGAACCATTTAGGCGCGGCACCGCCCGGACCCATTTTGGAGCGGCACCGCCCGGACCCATTTAGGCGCGGCACCGCCCGGACCCATTTTGGAGCGGCACCGCCCGGACCCATTTAGGCGCGGCACCGCCCGGACCCATTTTGGAGCGGCACCGCCCGGACCCATTTTGGAGCGGCACCGCCCGGACCCATTTAGGCGCGGCACCGCCCGGACCCATTTAGACGCGGCACCGCCCGGACCCATTTAGGCGCGGCACCGCCCGGACCCATTTTGGAGCGGCACCGCCCGGACCCATTTAGGCGCGGCACCGCCCGTACCCATTTAGGCGCGGCACCGCCCGGACCCATTTAGGCGCGGCACCGCCCGGACCCATTTAGGCGCGGCACCGCCCGGACCCATTCAGGCGCGGCACCCCCCGGACCCATTTAGGCGCGGCACCGACCGGACCCATTCAGGCGCGGCACCGCCCGGACCCATTTAGGCGCGGCACCGCCCGGACCCATTTAGTCGCGGCACCGCCCGGACCAATTTTGGAGCGGCACCGCCCGGACCCATTTAGAAGCGGCACCGCCCGGACCCATTTTGGCGAGGCACCGCCCGGACCCATTTTGGCGCGGCACCGCCCGGACCCATTTTGGAGCGGCACCGCCCGGACCCATTTAGGCGCGGCACCGCCCGGACCCATTTTGGAGCGGCACCGCCTGGACCCATTTTGGAGCGGCACCGCCCGGACCCATTTAGGCGCGGCACCGCCCGGACCCATTTAGGCGCGGCACCGCCCGGACCCATTTTGGCGCGGCACCGCCCGGACCCATTTAGGCGCGGCACCGACCGGACACATTCAGGCGCGGCACCGCCCGGACCCATTTAGGCGCGGCACCGCCCGGACCCATTTAGGCGCGGCACCGCCCGGACCCATTTTGGCGCGGCACCGCCCGGACCCATTTAGGCGCGGCACCGCCCAGACCCATTTTGGCGCGGCACCGCCCGGACCCATTTAGGCGCGGCACCGCCCGGACCCATTTTGGCGCGGCACCGCCCGGACACATTTAGGCGCGGCACCGCCCGGACCCATTTAGGCGCGGCACCTCCCGGAACCATTTAGGCGCGGCACCGCCCGGACCCATTTAGGCGCGGCACCGCCCGGACCCATTTTGGCGCGGCACCGCCCGGACACATTTAGGCGCGGCACCGCCCGGACCCATTTTGGCGCGGCACCGCCCGGACCCATTTAGGCGCGGCACCGCCCGGACCCATTTTGGCGCGGCACCGCCCGGACCCATTTAGGCGCGGCACCGCCCGGACCCATTTTGGAGCGGCACCGCCCGGACCCATTTAGGCGCGGCACCGCCCGGACCCATTTAGACGCGGCACCGCCCGGACCCATTTAGAAGCGGCACCGCCCGGACCCATTTAGGCGCGGCACCGCCCGGACCCATTTAGGCGCGGCACCGCCCGGATCCATTTTGGCGCGGCACCGCCCGGACCCATTTAGACGCGGCACCGCCCGGACCCATTTAGGCGCGGCACCGCCCGGACCCATTTAGGCGCGGCACCGCCCGGACCCATTTTGGAGCGGCACCGCCCGGACCCATTTAGGCGCGGCACCGACCGGACCCATTCAGGCGCGGCACCGCCCGGACCCGTTTAGGCGCGGCACCGTCCGGAACCATTTTGGCGCGGCACCGCCCGGACCCATTTTGGCGCGGCACCGCCCGGACCCATTTAGGCGCGGCACCGCCCGGACCCATTTTGGCGCGGCACCGCCCGGACCCATTTAGGCGCGGCACCGCCCGGACCCATTTTGGCGCGGCACCGCCCGGACCCATTTAGGCGCGGCACCGCCCGGACCCATTTTGGCGCGGCACCGCCCGGACCCATTTAGGCGCGGCACCGCCCGGACCCATTTTGGCGCGGCACCGCCCGGACCCATTTAGGCGCGGCACCGCCCGGACCCATTTTGGAGCGGCACCGCCCGGACCCATTTAGGCGCGGCACCGCCCGGACCCATTTAGGCGCTGTACTGCCCGGACCCATTTAGGCGCGGCACCGCCCGGACCCATTTAGGCGCGGCACCGCCCGGACCCATTTAGAAGCGGCACCGCCCGGACCCATTTTGGCGCGGCACCGCCCGGACCCATTTAGGCGCGTCACCGCCCGGACCCATTTAGGCGCGGCACCGCCCGGACCCATTTAGGCGCGGCACCGCCCGGACCCATTTAGAAGCGGCACCGCCCGGACCCATTTTGGCGCGGCACCGCCCGGACCCATTTAGGCGCGGCACCGCCCGGACCCATTTAGGCGCGGCACCTCCCGGAACCATTTAGGCGCTGCACCGCCCGGACCCATTTAGGCGCGGCACCGCCCGGACCCATTTTGGCGCGGCACCGCCCGGACACATTTAGGCGCGGCACCGCCCGGACCCATTTTGGCGCGGCACCGCCCGGACCCATTTAGGCGCGGCACCGCCCGGACCCATTTTGGCGCGGCACCGCCCGGACCCATTTAGGCGCGGCACCGCCCGGACCCATTTTGGAGCGGCACCGCCCGGACCCATTTAGGCGCGGCACCGCCCGGACCCATTTAGACGCGGCACCGCCCGGACCCATTTAGAAGCGGCACCGCCCGGAACCATTTTGGCGCGGCACCGCCCGGACCCATTTAGGCGCGGCACCGCCCGGATCCATTTTGGCGCGGCACCGCCCGGACCCATTTAGACGCGGCACCGCCCGGACCCATTTAGGCGCGGCACCGCCCGGACCCATTTTGGAGCGGCACCGCCCGGACCCATTTAGGCGCGGCACCGCCCGGACCCATTTTGGAGCGGCACCGCCTGGACCCATTTTGGAGCGGCACCGCCCGGACCCATTTAGGCGCGGCACCGCCCGGACCCATTCAGGCGCGGCACCGCCCGGACCCATTTAGGCGCGGCACCGACCGGACCCATTCAGGCGCGGCACCGCCCGGACCCGTTTAGGCGCGGCACCGCCCGGAACCATTTTGGCGCGGCACCGCCCGGACCCATTTTGGCGCGGCACCGCCCGGACCCATTTAGGCGCGGCACCGCCCGGACCCATTTTGGCGCGGCACCGCCCGGACCCATTTAGGCGCGGCACCGCCCGGACCCATTTTGGCGCGGCACCGCCCGGACCCATTTAGGCGCGGCACCGCCCGGACCCATTTTGGCGCGGCACCGCCCGGACCCATTTAGGCGCGGCACCGCCCGGACCCATTTTGGCGCGGCACCGCCCGGACCCATTTAGGCGCGGCACCGCCCGGACCCATTTAGGCGCGGCACCGCCCGGACCCATTTAGGCGCTGTACTGCCCGGACCCATTTAGGCGCGGCACCGCCCGGACCCATTTAGGCGCGGCACCGCCCGGACCCATTTAGAAGCGGCACCGCCCGGACCCATTTTGGCGCGGCACCGCCCGGACCCATTTAGGCGCGGCACCGCCCGGACCCATTTTGGAGCGGCACCGCCCGGACCCATTTAGGCACGGCACCGCCCGGACCCATTTTGGAGCGGCACCGCCCGGACCCATTTAGGCGCGGCACCGCCCGGACCCATTTAGGCGCGGCACCGCCCGGACCCATTTAGACGCGGCACCGACCGGACCCATTTAGGCGCGGCACCGCCCGGACCCATTTAGGCGCGGCACCGCCCGGACCCATTTTGGCGCGGCACCGCCCGGACCCATTTAGGCGCGGCACCGCCCGGACCCATTTTGGCGCGGCACCGCCCGGACCCATTTAGACGCGGCACCGCCCGGACCCATTTTGGAGCGGCACCGCCCGGACCCATTTAGGCGCGGCACCGCCCGGACCCATTTTGGCGCGGCACCGCCCGGACCCATTTAGGCGCGGCACCGCCCGGACCCATTCAGGCGCGGCACCCCCCGGACCCATTTAGGCGCGGCACCGACCGGACCCATTCAGGCGCGGCACCGCCCGGACCCATTTAGGCGCGGCACCGCCCGGACCCATTTAGGCGCGGCACCGACCGGACCCATTTAGAAGCGGCACCGCCCGGACCCATTTTGGCGCGGCACCGCCCGGACCCATTTAGGCGTGGCACCGCCCGGACCCATTTTGGCGCGGCACCGCCCGGACCCATTTTGGAGCGGCACCGCCCGGACCCATTTAGAAGCGGCACCGCCCGGACCCATTTAGGCGCGGCACCGCCCGGACCCATTTTGGCGCGGCACCGCCCGGACCCATTTAGGCGCGGCACCGCCCGGACCCAATTTGGAGCGGCACCGCCCGGACCCATTTAGGCGCAGCACCGCCCGGACCCATTTAGGCGCGTCACCGCCCGGACCCATTTAGGCGCGGCACCGCCCGGACCCATTTAGAAGCGGCACCGCCCGGACCCATTTTGGCGCGGCACCGCCCGGACCCATTTAGGCGCGGCACCGCCCGGACCCATTTAGGCGCGGCACCGCCCGGACCCATTTTGGAGCGGCACCGCCCGGACCCATTTAGGCGCGGCACCGCCCGGACCCATTTAGGCGCGGCACCGCCCGGACCCATTTTGGAGCGGCACCGCCCGGACCCATTTAGGCGCGGCACCGCCCGGACCCATTTTGGAGCGGCACCGCCCGGACCCATTTTGGAGCGGCACCGCCCGGACCCATTTAGGCGCGGCACCGCCCGGACCCATTTAGACGCGGCACCGCCCGGACCCATTTAGGCGCGGCACCGCCCGGACCCATTTAGGCGCGGCACCGCCCGGAACCATTTAGGCGCGGCACCGCCCGGACCCATTTTGGAGCGGCACCGCCCGAACCCATTTAGGCGCGGCACCGCCCGGACCCATTTTGGAGCGGCACCGCCCGGACCCATTTTGGCGCGGCACCGCCCGGACCCATTTAGGCGCGGCACCGCCCAGACCCATTTAGGCGCGGCACCGCCCGGAACCATTTAGGCGCGGCACCGCCCGGACCCATTTTGGAGCGGCACCGCCCGGACCCATTTAGGCGCGGCACCGCCCGGACCCATTTAGGCGCGGCACCGCCCGGACCCATTTTGGAGCGGCACCGCCCGGACCCATTTAGGCGCGGCACCGCCCGGACCCATTTTGGAGCGGCACCGCCCGGACCCATTTAGGCGCGGCACCGCCCGGACCCATTTAGGCGCGGCACCCCCCGGACCCATTTAGACGCGGCACCGCCCGGAACCATTTTGGCGCGGCACCGCCCGGACCCATTTAGAAGCGGCACCGCCCGGACCCATTTAGACGCGGCACCGCCCGGACCCATTTAGGCGCGGCACCGCCCGGACCCATTTAGGCGCGGCACCGCCCGGACCCATTTTGGCGCGGCACCGCCCGGACCCATTTAGGCGCGGCACCGCCCGGACCCATTTTGGAGCGGCACCGCCCGGACCCATTTTGGCGCGGCACCGCCCGGACCCATTTAGGCGCGGCACCGCCCGGACCCATTTTGGAGCGGCACCGCCCGGACCCATTTAGGCGCGGCACCGCCCGGACCCATTTAGACGCGGCACCGCCCGGACCCATTTAGGCGCGGCACCGCCCGGACCCATTTTGGCGCGGCACCGCCCGGACCCATTTAGGCGCGGCACCGCCCGGACCCATTTAGGCGCGGCACCGCCCGGACCCATTTTGGCGCGGCACCGCCCGGACCCATTTAGGCGCGGCACCGCCCGGACCCAATTTGGAGCGGCACCGCCCGGACCCATTTAGGCGCAGCACCGCCCGGACCCATTTAGGCGCGTCACCGCCCGGACCCATTTAGGCGCGGCACCTCCCGGAACCATTTAGGCGCTGCACCGCCCGGACCCATTTAGGCGCGGCACCGCCCGGACCCATTTTGGCGCGGCACCGCCCGGACACATTTAGGCGCGGCACCGCCCGGAACCATTTAGGCGCGGCACCGCCCGGACCCATTTTGGAGCGGCACCGCCCAGACCCATTTAGGCGCGGCACCGCCCGGACCCATTTTGGAGCGGCACCGCCCGGACCCATTTAGGCGCGGCACCGCCCGGACCCATTTTGGAGCGGCACCGCCCGGACCCATTTAGGCGCGGCACCGCCCGGACCCATTTAGGCGCGGCACCGCCCGGACCCATTTTGGAGCGGCACCGCCCGGACCCATTTAGGCGCGGCACCGCCCGTACCCATTTAGGCGCGGCACCGCCCGGACCCATTTAGGCGCGGCACCGCCCGGACCCATTTAGGCGCGGCACCGCCCGGAACCATTTTGGCGCGGCACCGCCCGGACCCATTTAGGCGCGGCACCGCCCGGACCCATTCAGGCGCGGCACCCCCCGGACCCATTTAGGCGCGGCACCGACCGGACCCATTCAGGCGCGGCACCGCCCGGACCCATTTAGGCGCGGCACCGCCCGGACCCATTTAGGCGCGGCACCGCCCGGACCCATTTTGGAGCGGCACCGCCCGGACCCATTTAGAAGCGGCACCGCCCGGAACCATTTTGGCGCGGCACCGCCCGGACCCATTTTGGCGCGGCACCGCCCGGACCCATTTAGGCGCGGCACCGCCCGGACCCATTTTGGCGCGGCACCGCCCGGACCCATTTAGACGCGGAACCGCCCGGACCCATTTAGGCGCGGCACCGCCCGGACCCATTTAGGCGCGGCACCGCCCGGACCCATTTTGGCGCGGCACCGCCCGGACCCATTTAGGCGCGAAACCGCCCGGACCCATTTAGGCGCGGCACCGCCCGGACCCATTTAGGCGCGGCACCGCCCGGACCCATTTTGGTGCGGCACCGCCCGGACCCATTTAGAAGCGGCACCGCCCGGACCCATTTGGGCGCGGCACCGCCCGGACCCATTTTGGAGGGGCACCGCCCGGACCCATTTTGGCGCGGCACCGCCCGGACCCATTTAGGCGCGGCACCGCCCGGACCCATTTTGGCGCGGCACCGCCCAGACCCATTTAGGCGCGGCACCACCCGGACCCATTTTGGCGCGGCACCGCCCGGACCCATTTTGGCGCGGCACCGCCCGGACCCATTTAGGCGCGGCACCGCCCGGACCCATTTAGAAGTGGCACCGCCCGGAACCATTTAGGCGCGGCACCGCCCGGACCCATTTTGGAGCGGCACCGCCCGGACCCATTTAGGCGCGGCACCGCCCGGACCCATTTAGGCGCGGCACCGCCCGGACCCATTTTGGCGCGGCACCGCCCGGACCCATTTTGGAGCGGCACCGCCCGGACCCATTTAGGCGCGGCACCGCCCGGACCCATTTAGGCGCGGCACCGCCCGGACCCATTTTGGCGCGGCACCGCCCGGACCCATTTAGGCGCGACACCGCCCGGACCCATTTTGGCGCGGCACCGCCCGGACCCATTTTGGCGCGGCACCGCCCGGACCCATTTAGGCGCGGCACCGCCCGGACCCATTTTGGCGCGGCACCGCCCGGACCCATTTAGGCGCGGCACCGCCCGGAACCATTTTGGCGCGGCACCGCACGGACCCATTTTGGCGCGGCACCGCCCGGACCCATTTTGGAGCGGCACCGCCCGGACCCATTTAGGCGCGGCACCGCCCGGACCCATTTAGGCGCGGCACCGCCCGGACCCATTTTGGCGCGGCACCGCCCGGACCCATTTTGGCGCGGCACCGCCCGGACCCATTTAGGCGCGGCACCGCCCGGACCCATTTAGAAGCGACACCGCCCGGACCCATATAGGCGCGGCACCGCCCGGACCCATTTTGGCGCGGCACCGCCCGGACCCATTTTGGCGCGGCACCGCCCGGACCCATTTAGGCGCGGCACCGCCCGGACCCATTTTGGCGCGGCACCGCCCGGACCCATTTAGGCGCGGCACCGCCCGGACCCATTTTGGAGCGGCACCGCCCGGACCCATTTAGGCGCGGCACCGCCCGGACCCATTTAGGCGCGGCACCGCCCGGACCCATTTAGAAGCGGCACCGCCCGGACCCATTTAGGCGCGACACGGCCCGGACCCATTTTGGCGCGGCACCGCCCGGACCCATTTTGGCGCGGCACCGCCCGGACCCATTTAGAAGCGGCACCGCCCGGACCCATTTTGGCGCGGCACCGCCCGGACCCATTTAGGCGCGGCACCGCCCGGAACCATTTTGGCGCGGCACCGCCCGGACCCATTTTGGCGCGGCACCGCCCGGACCCATTTTGGAGCGGCACCGCCCGGACCCATTTAGGCGCGGCACCGCCCGGACCCATTTTGGCGCGGCACCGCCCGGACCCATTTTGGCGCGGCACCGCCCGGACCCATTTAGAAGCGACACCGCCCGGACCCATTTAGGCGCGGCACCGCCCGGACCCATATAGGCGCGGCACCGCCCGGACCCATTTTGGCGCGGCACCGCCCGGACCCATTTTGGCGCGGCACCGCCCGGACCCATTTAGGCGCGGCACCGCCCGGACCCATTTTGGCGCGGCACCGCCCGGACCCATTTAGGCGCGGCACCGCCCGGACCCATTTTGGAGCGGCACCGCCCGGACCCATTTAGGCGCGGCACCGCCCGGACCCATTTAGGCGCGGCACCGCCCGGACCCATTTAGAAGCGGCACCGACCGGACCCATTTAGGCGCGGCACCGCCCGGACCCATTTAGGCGCGGCACCGCCCGGACCCATTTTGGAGCGGCACCGCCCGGACCCATTTAGGCGCGGCACCGCCCGGACCCATTTTGGAGCGGCACCGCCCGGACCCATTTTGGAGCGGCACCGCCCGGACCCATTTAGGCGCGGCACCGCCCGGACCCATTTTGGCGCGGCACCGACCGGACCCATTTAGGCGCGGCACCGCCCGGACCCATTTTGGCGCGGCACCGCCCGGACCCATTTTGGCGCGGCACCGCCCGGACCCATTTAGGCACGGCACCGCCCGGACCCATTCAGGCGCGGCACCGCCCGGACCCATTTAGGCGCGGCACCGCCCGGACCCATTTAGAAGCGGCACCGCCCGGAACCATTTTGGCGCGGCACCGCCCGGACCCATTTTGGCGCGGCACCGCCCGGACCCATTTAGGCGCGGCACCGCCCGGACCCATTTTGGCGCGGCACCGCCCGGACCCATTTAGGCGCGGCACCGCCCGGACCCATTTAGGCGCGGCACCGCTCGGACCCATTTTGGAGCGGCACCGCCCGGACCCATTTAGGCGCGGCACCGCCCGGACCCATTTTGGCGCGGCACCGCCCGGACCCATTTAGGCGCGGCACCGCCCGGACCCATTTTGGAGCGGCACCGCCCGGACCCATTTAGGCGCGGCACCGCCCGGACCCATTTTGGAGCGGCACCGCCCGGACCCATTTAGGCGCGGCACCGACCGGACCCATTCAGGCGCGGCACCGCCCGGACCCATTTTGGCGCGGCACCGCCCGGACGCATTTAGGCGCGACACCGCCCGGACCCATTTAGAAGCGGCACCGCCCGGAACCATTTTGGCGCGGCACCGCCCGGACCCATTTTGGCGCGGTACCGCCCGGACCCATTTAGGCGCTGCACCGCCCGGACCCATTTTGGCGCGGCACCGCCCGGACCCATTTAGGCGCGGCACCGCCCGGACCCATTTTGGAGCGGCACCGCCCGGACCCATTTAGGCGCGGCACCGCCCGGACCCATTTAGGCGCGTCACCGCCCGGACCCATTTAGGCGCGGCACCGCCCGGACCCATTTAGAAGCGGCACCGCCCGGACCCATTTAGGCGCGGCACCGCCCGGACCCATTTTGGCGCGGCACCGCCCGGACCCATTTAGGCGCGGCACCGCCCGGACCCATTTTGGAGCGGCACCGCCCGGACCCATTTAGGCGCGGCACCGCCCGGACCCATTTAGGCGCGTCACCGCCCGGACCCATTTAGGCGCGGCACCGCCCGGACCCATTTAGAAGCGGCACCGCCCGGACCCATTTAGGCGCGGCACCGCCCGGACCCATTTAGGCGCGGCACCGCCCGGACCCATTTTGGAGCGGCACCGCCCGGACCCATTTAGGCGCGGCACCGCCCGGACCCATTTTGGAGCGGCACCGCCCGGACCCATTTTGGAGCGGCACCGCCCGGACCCATTTAGGCGCGGCACCGCCCGGACCTATTTTGGCGCGGCACCGCCCGGACCCATTTAGGCGCGGCACCGCCCGGACCCATTTTGGCGCGGCACCGCCCGGACCCATTTTGGCGCGGCACCGCCCGGACCCATTTAGGCACGGCACCGCCCGGACCCATTTAGGCGCGGCACCGCCCGGACCCATTTAGGCGCGGCACCGCCCGGAACCATTTTGGCGCGGCACCGCCCGGACCCATTTAGGCGCGGCACCGCCCGGACCCATTTAGAAGCGGCACCGCCCGGAACCATTTTGGCGCGGCACCGCCCGGACCCATTTTGGCGCGGCACCGCCCGGACCCATTTAGGCGCGGCACCGCCCGGACCCATTTTGGCGCGGCACCGCCCGGACCCATTTAGGCGCGGCACCGCCCGGACCCATTTAGGCGCGGCACCGCTCGGACCCATTTTGGAGCGGCACCGCCCGGACCCATTTAGGCGCGGCACCGCCCGGACCCATTTTGGCGCGGCACCGCCCGGACCCATTTAGGCGCGGCACCGCCCGGACCCATTTTGGAGCGGCACCGCCCGGACCCATTTAGGCGCGGCACCGCCCGGACCCATTTTGGAGCGGCACCGCCCGGACCCATTTAGGCGCGGCACCGACCGGACCCATTCAGGCGCGGCACCGCCCGGACCCATTTTGGCGCGGCACCGCCCGGACGCATTTAGGCGCGACACCGCCCGGACCCATTTAGAAGCGGCACCGCCCGGAACCATTTTGGCGCGGCACCGCCCGGACCCATTTTGGCGCGGTACCGCCCGGACCCATTTAGGCGCTGCACCGCCCGGACCCATTTTGGCGCGGCACCGCCCGAACCCATTTAGGCGCGGCACCGCCCGGACCCATTTTGGAGCGGCACCGCCCGGACCCATTTAGGCGCGGCACCGCCCGGACCCATTTAGGCGCGTCACCGCCCGGACCCATTTAGGCGCGGCACCGCCCGGACCCATTTAGAAGCGGCACCGCCCGGACCCATTTTGGCGCGGCACCGCCCGGACCCATTTAGGCGCGGCACCGCCCGGACCCATTTTGGAGCGGCACCGCCCGGACCCATTTAGGCGCGGCACCGCCCGCCCCCATTTTGGAGCGGCACCGCCCGGACCCATTTTGTAGCGGCACCGCCCGGACCCATTTAGGCGCGGCACCGCACGGACCCATTTAGACGCGGCACCGCCCGGACCCATTTAGACGCGGCACCGACCGGACCCATTTAGGGCGCGGCAACCGCCCGGACCCATTTTGGCGCGGCACCGCCCGGACCCATTTAGGCGCGGCACCGCCCGGACCCATTTTGGCGCGGCACCGCCCGGACCCATTTAGGCGCGGCACCGCCCGGACCCATTTAGAAGCGACACCGCCCGGACCCATTTAGGCGCAGCACCGCCCGGACCCATTTAGGCGCGGCACCGCCCGGACCCATTTTGGCGCGGCACCGCCCGGACCCATTTAGGCGCGGCACCGCCCGGACCCATTTTGGAGCGGCACCGCCCGGACCCATTTAGGCGCGGCACCGCCCGGACCCATTTTGGCGCGGCACCGCCCGGACCCATTTAGGCGCGAAACCGCCCGGACCCATTTAGGCGCGGCACCGCCCGGACCCATTTTGGCGCGGCACCGCCCGGACCCATTTAGGCGCGGCACCGCCCGGACCCATTTTGGCGCGGCACCGCCCGGACCCATTTTGGCGCGGCACCGCCCGGACCCATTTAGGCGCGGCACCGCCCGGACCCATTTTGGAGCGGCACCGCCCGGACCCATTTAGGCGCGGCACCGCCCGGACCATTTAGGCGCGGCACCGCCCGGACCCATTTTGGTGTGGCACCGCCCGGGACACATTTAGAAGCGGCACCGCCCGGACCCATTTAGGCGCGGCAACCGCCCGGACCCATTTTGGAGCGGCACCGCCCGGACCCATTTAGGCGCGGCACCGCCCGGACCCATTTTGGCGCGGCACCGCCCGGACCCATTTTGGAGCGGCACCGCCCGGACCCATTTAGGCGCGGCACCGCCCGGACCCATTTAGGCGCGGCACCGCCCGGACCCATTTTGGCGCGGCACCGCCGGACCCATTTAGAAGCGGCACCGCCCGGACCCATTTAGGCGCGGCACCGCCCGGACCCATTTAGAAGCGGCACCGCCCGGAACCATTTAGGCGCGGCACCGCCCGGACCCATTTAGGCGCGGCACCGCCCGGACCCATTTAGGCGCGGCACCGCCCGGACCCATTTTGGCGCGGCACCGCCCGGACCCATTTAGGCGCGGCACCGCCCGGACCCATTTAGGCACGGCACCGCCCGGACCCATTTTGGAGCGGCACCGCCCGGACCCATTTAGGCGCGGCACCGCCCGGACCCATTTAGGCGCGGCACCGCCCGGACCCATTTTGGCGCGGCACCGCCCGGACCCATTTAGGCGCGGCACCGCCCGGACCCATTTTGGCGCGGCACCGCCCGGACCCATTTAGGCGCGGCACCGCCCGGACCCATTTTGGCGCGGCACCGCCCGGACCCATTTTGGAGCGGCACCGCCCGGACCCATTTAGGCGCGGCACCGCCCGGACCCATTTTGGCGCGGCACCGCCCGGACCCATTTAGGCGCGAAACCGCCCGGACCCATTTAGGCGCGGCACCGCCCGGACCCATTTTGGCGCGGCACCGCCCGGACCCATTTTGGCGCGGCACCGCCCGGACCCATTTTGGAGCGGCACCGCCCGGACCCATTTAGGCGCGGCACCGCCCGGACCCATTTAGGCGCGGCACCGCCCGGACCCATTTTGGTGCGGCACCGCCCGGACACATTTAGAAGCGGCACCGCCCGGACCCATTTAGGCGCGGCACCGCCCGGACCCATTTAGGCGCGGCACCGCCCGGACCCATTTTGGAGCGGCACCGCCCGGACCCATTTAGGCGCGGCACCGCCCGGACCCATTTTGGCGCGGCACCGCCCGGACCCATTTAGGCGCGGCACCGCCCGGACCCATTTTGGCGCGGCACCGCCCGGACCCATTTTGGAGCGGCACCGCCCGGACCCATTTAGGCGCGGCACCGCCCGGACCCATTTAGGCGCGGCACCACCCGGACCCATTTTGGCGCGGCACCGCCCGGACCCATTTTGGCGCGGCACCGCCCGGACCCATTTAGGCGCGGCACCGCCCGGACCCATTTAGAAGTGGCACCGCCCGGAACCATTTAGGCGCGGCACCGCCCGGACCCATTTTGGAGCGGCACCGCCCGGACCCATTTAGGCGCGGCACCGCCCGGACCCATTTAGGCGCGGCACCGCCCGGACCCATTTTGGCGCGGCACCGCCCGGACCCATTTAGGCGCGGCACCGCCCGGACCCATTTTGGAGCGGCACCGCCCGGACCCATTTAGGCGCGGCACCGCCCGGACCCATTTAGGCGCGGCACCGCCCGGACCCATTTTGGAGCGGCACCGCCCGGACCCATTTAGGCGCGGCACCGCCCGGACCCATTTAGGCGCGGCACCGCCCGGACCCATTTTGGTGCGGCACCGCCCGGACCCATTTAGGCGCGACACCGCCCGGACCCATTTTGGCGCGGCACCGCCCGGACCCATTTTGGCGCGGCACCGCCCGGACCCATTTAGAAGCGGCACCGCCCGGACCCATTTTGGCGCGGCACCGCCCGGACCCATTTAGGCGCGGCACCGCCCGGAACCATTTTGGCGCGGCACCGCCCGGACCCATTTTGGCGCGGCACCGCCCGGACCCATTTTGGAGCGGCACCGCCCGGACCCATTTAGGCGCGGCACCGCCCGGACCCATTTAGGCGCGGCACCGCCCGGACCCATTTTGGCGCGGCACCGCCCGGACCCATTTAGGCGCGGCACCGCCCGGACCCATTTAGAAGCGACACCGCCCGGACCCATATAGGCGCGGCACCGCCCGGACCCATTTTGGCGCGGCACCGCCCGGACCCATTTTGGCGCGGCACCGCCCGGACCCATTTAGGCGCGGCACCGCCCGGACCCATTTTGGCGCGGCACCGCCCGGACCCATTTAGGCGCGGCACCGCCCGGACCCATTTTGGAGCGGCACCGCCCGGACCCATTTAGGCGCGGCACCGCCCGGACCCATTTAGGCGCGTCACCGCCCGGACCCATTTAGGCGCGGCACCGCCCGGACCCATTTAGAAGCGGCACCGCCCGGACCCATTTAGGCGCGACACGGCCCGGACCCATTTTGGCGCGGCACCGCCCGGACCCATTTTGGCGCGGCACCGCCCGGACCCATTTAGAAGCGGCACCGCCCGGACCCATTTTGGCGCGGCACCGCCCGGACCCATTTAGGCGCGGCACCGCCCGGAACCATTTTGGCGCGGCACCGCCCGGACCCATTTTGGCGCGGCACCGCCCGGACCCATTTTGGAGCGGCACCGCCCGGACCCATTTAGGCGCGGCACCGCCCGGACCCATTTTGGCGCGGCACCGCCCGGACCCATTTTGGCGCGGCACCGCCCGGACCCATTTAGAAGCGACACCGCCCGGACCCATTTAGGCGCGGCACCGCCCGGACCCATATAGGCGCGGCACCGCCCGGACCCATTTTGGCGCGGCACCGCCCGGACCCATTTTGGCGCGGCACCGCCCGGACCCATTTAGGCGCGGCACCGCCCGGACCCATTTTGGCGCGGCACCGCCCGGACCCATTTAGGCGCGGCACCGCCCGGACCCATTTTGGAGCGGCACCGCCCGGACCCATTTAGGCGCGGCACCGCCCGGACCCATTTAGGCGCGTCACCGCCCGGACCCATTTAGGCGCGGCACCGCCCGGACCCATTTAGAAGCGGCACCGACCGGACCCATTTAGGCGCGGCACCGCCCGGACCCATTTAGGCGCGGCACCGCCCGGACCCATTTTGGAGCGGCACCGCCCGGACCCATTTAGGCGCGGCACCGCCCGGACCCATTTTGGAGCGGCACCGCCCGGACCCATTTTGGAGCGGCACCGCCCGGACCCATTTAGGCGCGGCACCGCCCGGACCCATTTTGGCGCGGCACCGACCGGACCCATTTAGGCGCGGCACCGCCCGGACCCATTTTGGCGCGGCACCGCCCGGACCCATTTTGGCGCGGCACCGCCCGGACCCATTTAGGCACGGCACCGCCCGGACCCATTCAGGCGCGGCACCGCCCGGACCCATTTAGGCGCGGCACCGCCCGGACCCATTTAGGCGCGGCACCGCCCGGACCCATTTAGAAGCGGCACCGCCCGGACCCATTTTGGCGCGGCACCGCCCGGACCCATTTAGGCGCGGCACCGCCCGGACCCATTTTGGCGCGGCACCGCCCGGACCCATTTAGGCGCGGCACCGCCCGGACCCATTTAGGCGCGGCACCGCTCGGACCCATTTTGGAGCGGCACCGCCCGGACCCATTTAGGCGCGGCACCGCCCGGACCCATTTTGGCGCGGCACCGCCCGGACCCATTTAGGCGCGGCACCGCCCGGACCCATTTTGGAGCGGCACCGCCCGGACCCATTTAGGCGCGGCACCGCCCGGACCCATTTTGGAGCGGCACCGCCCGGACCCATTTAGGCGCGGCACCGACCGGACCCATTCAGGCGCGGCACCGCCCGGACCCATTTTGGCGCGGCACCGCCCGGACGCATTTAGGCGCGACACCGCCCGGACCCATTTAGAAGCGGCACCGCCCGGAACCATTTTGGCGCGGCACCGCCCGGACCCATTTTGGCGCGGTACCGCCCGGACCCATTTAGGCGCTGCACCGCCCGGACCCATTTTGGCGCGGCACCGCCCGGACCCATTTAGGCGCGGCACCGCCCGGACCCATTTTGGAGCGGCACCGCCCGGACCCATTTAGGCGCGGCACCGCCCGGACCCATTTAGGCGCGTCACCGCCCGGACCCATTTAGGCGCGGCACCGCCCGGACCCATTTAGAAGCGGCACCGCCCGGACCCATTTAGGCGCGGCACCGCCCGGACCCATTTTGGCGCGGCACCGCCCGGACCCATTTAGGCGCGGCACCGCCCGGACCCATTTTGGAGCGGCACCGCCCGGACCCATTTAGGCGCGGCACCGCCCGGACCCATTTAGGCGCGTCACCGCCCGGACACATTTAGGCGCGGCACCGCCCGGACCCATTTAGAAGCGGCACCGCCCGGACCCATTTAGGCGCGGCACCGCCCGGACCCATTTAGGCGCGGCACCGCCCGGACCCATTTTGGAGCGGCACCGCCCGGACCCATTTAGGCGCGGCACCGCCCGGACCCATTTTGGAGCGGCACCGCCCGGACCCATTTTGGAGCGGCACCGCCCGGACCCATTTAGGCGCGGCACCGCCCGGACCTATTTTGGCGCGGCACCGCCCGGACCCATTTAGGCGCGGCACCGCCCGGAACCATTTTGGCGCGGCACCGCCCGGACCCATTTTGGCGCGGCACCGCCCGGACCCATTTTGGCGCGGCACCGCCCGGACCCATTTAGGCACGGCACCGCCCGGACCCATTCAGGCGCGGCACCGCCCGGACCCATTTAGGCGCGGCACCGCCCGGACCCATTTAGGCGCGGCACCGCCCGGAACCATTTTGGCGCGGCACCGCCCGGACCCATTTAGGCGCGGCACCGCCCGGACCCATTTAGAAGCGGCACCGCCCGGAACCATTTTGGCGCGGCACCGCCCGGACCCATTTTGGCGCGGCACCGCCCGGACCCATTTAGGCGCGGCACCGCCCGGACCCATTTTGGCGCGGCACCGCCCGGACCCATTTAGGCGCGGCACCGCCCGGACCCATTTAGGCGCGGCACCGCTCGGACCCATTTTGGAGCGGCACCGCCCGGACCCATTTAGGCGCGGCACCGCCCGGACCCATTTTGGCGCGGCACCGCCCGGACCCATTTAGGCGCGGCACCGCCCGGACCCATTTTGGAGCGGCACCGCCCGGACCCATTTAGGCGCGGCACCGCCCGGACCCATTTTGGAGCGGCACCGCCCGGACCCATTTAGGCGCGGCACCGACCGGACCCATTCAGGCGCGGCACCGCCCGGACCCATTTTGGCGCGGCACCGCCCGGACGCATTTAGGCGCGACACCGCCCGGACCCATTTAGAAGCGGCACCGCCCGGAACCATTTTGGCGCGGCACCGCCCGGACCCATTTTGGCGCGGTACCGCCCGGACCCATTTAGGCGCTGCACCGCCCGGACCCATTTTGGCGCGGCACCGCCCGGACCCATTTAGGCGCGGCACCGCCCGGACCCATTTTGGAGCGGCACCGCCCGGACCCATTTAGGCGCGGCACCGCCCGGACCCATTTAGGCGCGGCACCGCCCGGACCCATTTAGAAGCGGCACCGCCCGGACCCATTTTGGCGCGGCACCGCCCGGACCCATTTAGGCGCGGCACCGCCCGGACCCATTTTGGAGCGGCACCGCCCGGAACCATTTAGGCGCGGCACCGCCCGGACCCATTTTGGAGCGGCACCGCCCGGACCCATTTTGTAGCGGCACCGCCCGGACCCATTTAGGCGCGGCACCGCACGGACCCATTTAGACGCGGCACCGCCCGGACCCATTTAGACGCGGCACCGACCGGACCCATTTAGGCGCGGCACCGCCCGGACCCATTTTGGCGCGGCACCGCCCGGACCCATTTAGGCGCGGCACCGCCCGGACCCATTTTGGCGCGGCACCGCCCGGACCCATTTAGGCGCGGCACCGCCCGGACCCATTTAGAAGCGACACCGCCCGGACCCATTTATGCGCGTCACCGCCCGGACCCATTTAGGCGCGGCACCGCCCGGACCCATTTTGGCGCGGCACCGCCCGGACCCATTTAGGCGCGGCACCGCCCGGACCCATTTTGGAGCGGCACCGCCCGGACCCATTTAGGCGCGGCACCGCCCGGACCCATTTTGGCGCGGCACCGCCCGGACCCATTTAGGCGCGAAACCGCCCGGACCCATTTAGGCGCGGCACCGCCCGGACCCATTTTGGCGCGGCACCGCCCGGACCCATTTAGGCGCGGCACCGCCCGGACCCATTTTGGCGCGGCACCGCCCGGACCCATTTTGGCGCGGCACCGCCCGGACCCATTTTGGAGCGGCACCGCCCGGACCCATTTAGGCGCGGCACCGCCCGGACCCATTTAGGCGCGGCACCGCCCGGACCCATTTTGGTGTGGCACCGCCCGGACACATTTAGAAGCGGCACCGCCCGGACCCATTTAGGCGCGGCACCGCCCGGACCCATTTTGGAGCGGCACCGCCCGGACCCATTTAGGCGCGGCACCGCCCGGACCCATTTTGGCGCGGCACCGCCCGGACCCATTTAGGCGCGGCACCGCCCGGACCCATTTTGGCGCGGCACCGCCCGGACCCATTTTGGAGCGGCACCGCCCGGACCCATTTAGGCGCGGCACCGCCCGGACCCATTTAGGCGCGGCACCGCCCGGACCCATTTTGGCGCGGCACCGCCCGGACCCATTTAGAAGCGGCACCGCCCGGACCCATTTAGGCGCGGCACCGCCCGGACCCATTTAGAAGCGGCACCGCCCGGAACCATTTAGGCGCGGCACCGCCCGGACCCATTTTGGAGCGGCACCGCCCGGACCCATTTAGGCGCGGCACCGCCCGGACCCATTTAGGCGCGGCACCGCCCGGACCCATTTTGGCGCGGCACCGCCCGGACCCATTTAGGCGCGGCACCGCCCGGACCCATTTAGGCGCGGCACCGCCCGGACCCATTTTGGAGCGGCACCGCCCGGACCCATTTAGGCGCGGCACCGCCCGGACCCATTTAGGCGCGGCACCGCCCGGACCCATTTTGGCGCGGCACCGCCCGGACCCATTTAGGCGCGGCACCGCCCGGACCCATTTTGGCGCGGCACCGCCCGGACCCATTTAGGCGCGGCACCGCCCGGACCCATTTTGGCGCGGCACCGCCCGGACCCATTTAGGCGCGGCACCGCCCGGACCCATTTTGGAGCGGCACCGCCCGGACCCATTTAGGCGCGGCACCGCCCGGACCCATTTTGGCGCGGCACCGCCCGGACCCATTTAGGCGCGAAACCGCCCGGACCCATTTAGGCGCGGCACCGCCCGGACCCATTTTGGCGCGGCACCGCCCGGACCCATTTTGGCGCGGCACCGCCCGGACCCATTTTGGAGCGGCACCGCCCGGACCCATTTAGGCGCGGCACCGCCCGGACCCATTTAGGCGCGGCACCGCCCGGACCCATTTTGGTGCGGCACCGCCCGGACCCATTTTGGAGCGGCACCGCCCGGACCCATTTAGGCGCGGCACCGCCCGGACCCATTTAGGCGCGGCACCGCCCGGACCCATTTTGGAGCGGCACCGCCCGGACCCATTTAGGCGCGGCACCGCCCGGACCCATTTTGGCGCGGCACCGCCCGGACCCATTTAGGCGCGGCACCGCCCGGACCCATTTTGGCGCGGCACCGCCCGGACCCATTTTGGAGCGGCACCGCCCGGACCCATTTAGGCGCGGCACCGCCCGGACCCATTTAGGCGCGGCACCGCCCGGACCCATTTTGGCGCGGCACCGCCCGGACCCATTTAGAAGCGGCACCGCCCGGACCCATTTAGGCGCGGCACCGCCCGGACCCATTTAGAAGCGGCACCGCCCGGAACCATTTAGGCGCGGCACCGCCCGGACCCATTTTGGAGGGGCACCGCCCGGACCCATTTAGGCGCGGCACCGCCCGGACCCATTTTGGCGCGGCACCGCCCGGACCCATTTAGGCGCGGCACCGCCCGGACCCATTTAGGCGCGGCACCGCCCGGACCCATTTTGGCGCGGCACCGCCCGGACCCATTTTGGCGCGGCACCGCCCGGACCCATTTAGGCGCGGCACCGCCCGGACCCATTTAGAAGTGGCACCGCCCGGAACCATTTAGGCGCGGCACCGCCCGGAACCATTTAGGCGCGGCACCGCCCGGACCCATTTTGGAGCGGCACCGCCCGGACCCATTTAGGCGCGGCACCGCCCGGACCCATTTTGGCGCGGCACCGCCCGGACCCATTTAGGCGCGGCACCGCCCGGACCCATTTTGGAGCGGCACCGCCCGGACCCATTTAGGCGCGGCACCGCCCGGACCCATTTAGGCGCGGCACCGCCCGGACCCATTTTGGCGCGGCACCGCCCGGACCCATTTAGGCGCGACACCGCCCGGACCCATTTTGGCGCGGCACCGCCCGGACCCATTTAGAAGCGGCACCGCCCGGACCCATTTTGGCGCGGCACCGCCCGGACCCATTTAGGCGCGGCACCGCCCGGAACCATTTTGGCGCGGCACCGCCCGGACCCATTTTGGCGCGGCACCGCCCGGACCCATTTTGGAGCGGCACCGCCCGGACCCATTTAGGCGCGGCACCGCCCGGACCCATTTAGGCGCGGCACCGCCCGGAACCATTTTGGCGCGGCACCGCCCGGACCCATTTTGGCGCGGCACCGCCCGGACCCATTCAGGCGCGGCACCGCCCGGACCCATTTAGGCGCGGCACCGACCGGACCCATTCAGGCGCGGCACCGCCCGGACCCATTTAGGCGCGGCACCGCCCGGACCCATTTAGAAGCGGCACCGCCCGGACCCATTTTGGCGCGGCACCGCCCGGACCCATTTAGGCGCGGCACCGCCCGGACCCATTTTGGAGCGGCACCGCCCGGACCCATT
This sequence comes from Mergus octosetaceus, assembly GCA_036873955.1. Classification (NCBI taxonomy): domain Eukaryota; kingdom Metazoa; phylum Chordata; class Aves; order Anseriformes; family Anatidae; genus Mergus; species Mergus octosetaceus. Next base: position 69,554 of record JBAGBL010000131.1, read on the forward strand.
TAGGCGTGGCACCGCCCGGACCCATTTTGGAGCGGCACCGCCCGGACCCATTTAGGCGCGGCACCGCCCGGACCCATTTTGGAGCGGCACCGCCTGGACCCATTTTGGAGCGGCACCGCCCGGACCCATTTAGGCGCGGCACCGCCCGGACCCATTTAGGCGCGGCACCGCCCGGACCCATTTTGGCGCGGCACCGCCCGGACCCATTTAGGCGCGGCACCGACCGGACCCATTCAGGCGCGGCACCGCCCGGACCCATTTTGGCGCGGCACCGCCCGGACCCATTTAGGCGCGGCACCGCCCGGACCCATTTAGTAGCGGCACCTACCGGAACCATTTTGGCGCGGCACCGCCCGGACCCATTTTGGCGCGGCACCGCCCGGACCCATTTAGGCGCGGCACCGCCCGGACCCATTTTGGCGCGGCACCACCCGGACCCATTTAGGCGCGGCACCGCCCGGACCCATTTTGGCGCGGCACCGCCCGGACCCATATAGGCGCGGCACCGCCCGGACCCATTTTGGCGCGGCACCGCCCGGACCCATTTAGGCGCGGCACCGCCCGGACCCATTTTGGCGCGGCACGGCCCGGACCCATTTAGGCGCGGCACCGCCCGGACCCATTTTGGAGCGGCACCGCCCGGACCCATTTAGGCGCGTCACCGCCCGGACCCATTTAGGCGCGGCACCGCCCGGACCCATTTAGAAGCGGCACCGCCCGGACCCATTTAGGCGCGGCACCGCCCGGACCCATTTAGGCGCGGCACCGCCCGGACCCATTTTGGAGCGGCACCGCCCGGACCCATTTTGGCGCGGCACCGCCCGGACCCATTTAGGCGCGGCACCGCCCGGACCCATTTTGGAGCGGCACCGCCCGGACCCATTTAGGCGCGGCACCGCCCGGACCCATTTTGGAGCGGCACCGCCCGGACCCATTTTGTAGCGGCACCGCCCGGACCCATTTAGGCGCGGCACCGCACGGACCCATTTAGACGCGGCACCGCCCGGACCCATTTAGACGCGGCACCGACCGGACCCATTTAGGCGCGGCACCGCCCGGACCCATTTTGGCGCGGCACCGCCCGGACCCATTTAGAAGCGGCACCGCCCGGACCCATTTTGGCGCGGCACCGCCCGGACCCATTTAGGCGCGGCACCGCCCGGACCCATTTAGAAGCGACACCGCCCGGACCCATTTAGGCGCAGCACCGCCCGGACCCATTTAGGCGCGGCACCGCCCGGACCCATTTTGGCGCGGCACCGCCCGGACCCATTTAGGCGCGGCACCGCCCGGACCCATTTTGGAGCGGCACCGCCCGGACCCATTTAGGCGCGGCACCGCCCGGACCCATTTTGGCGCGGCACCGCCCGGACCCATTTAGGCGCGAAACCGCCCGGACCCATTTAGGCGCGGCACCGCCCGGACCCATTTTGGCGCGGCACCGCCCGGACCCATTTAGGCGCGGCACCGCCCGGACCCATTTTGGCGCGGCACCGCCCGGACCCATTTTGGCGCGGCACCGCCCGGACCCATTTAGGCGCGGCACCGCCCGGACCCATTTTGGAGCGGCACCGCCCGGACCCATTTAGGCGCGGCACCGCCCGGACCCATTTAGGCGCGGCACCGCCCGGACCCATTTTGGTGTGGCACCGCCCGGACACATTTAGAAGCGGCACCGCCCGGACCCATTTAGGCGCGGCACCGCCCGGACCCATTTTGGAGCGGCACCGCCCGGACCCATTTAGGCGCGGCACCGCCTGGACCCATTTTGGCGCGGCACCGCCCGGACCCATTTAGGCGCGGCACCGCCCGGACCCATTTTGGCGCGGCACCGCCCGGACCCATTTTGGAGCGGCACCGCCTGGACCCATTTAGGCGCGACACCGCCCGGACCCATTTTGGCGCGGCACCGCCCGGACCCATTTTGGCGCGGCACCGCCCGGACCCATTTAGAAGCGGCACCGCCCGGACCCATTTTGGCGCGGCACCGCCCGGACCCATTTAGGCGCGGCACCGCCCGGAACCATTTTGGCGCGGCACCGCCCGGACCCATTTTGGCGCGGCACCGCCCGGACCCATTTTGGAGCGGCACCGCCCGGACCCATTTAGGCGCGGCACCGCCCGGACCCATTTAGGCGCGGCACCGCCCGGAACCATTTTGGCGCGGCACCGCCCGGACCCATTTTGGCGCGGCACCGCCCGGACCCATTCAGGCGCGGCACCGCCCGGACCCATTTAGGCGCGGCACCGACCGGACCCATTCAGGCGCGGCACCGCCCGGACCCATTTAGGCGCGGCACCGCCCGGACCCATTTAGAAGCGGCACCGCCCGGACCCATTTTGGCGCGGCACCGCCCGGACCCATTTAGGCGCGGCACCGCCCGGACCCATTTTGGAGCGGCACCGCCCGGACCCATTTAGGCGTGGCACCGCCCGGACCCATTTTGGAGCGGCACCGCCCGGACCCATTTAGGCGCGGCACCGCCCGGACCCATTTTGGAGCGGCACCGCCTGGACCCATTTTGGAGCGGCACCGCCCGGACCCATTTAGGCGCGGCACCGCCCGGACCCATTTAGGCGCGGCACCGCCCGGACCCATTTTGGCGCGGCACCGCCCGGACCCATTTAGGCACGGCACCGACCGGACCCATTCAGGCGCGGCACCGCCCGGACCCATTTTGGCGCGGCACCGCCCGGACCCATTTAGGCGCGGCACCGCCCGGACCCATTTAGTAGCGGCACCTACCGGAACCATTTTGGCGCGGCACCGCCCGGACCCATTTTGGCGCGGCACCGCCCGGACCCATTTAGGCGCGGCACCGCCCGGACCCATTTTGGCGCGGCACCACCCGGACCCATTTAGGCGCGGCACCGCCCGGACCCATTTTGGCGCGGCACCGCCCGGACCCATATAGGCGCGGCACCGCCCGGACCCATTTTGGCGCGGCACCGCCCGGACCCATTTAGGCGCGGCACCGCCCGGACCCATTTTGGCGCGGCACCGCCCGGACCCATTTAGGCGCGGCACCGCCCGGACCCATTTTGGAGCGGCACCGCCCGGACCCATTTAGGCGCGTCACCGCCCGGACCCATTTAGGCGCGGCACCGCCCGGACCCATTTAGAAGCGGCACCGCCCGGACCCATTTAGGCGCGGCACCGCCCGGACCCATTTAGGCGCGGCACCGCCCGGACCCATTTTGGAGCGGCACCGCCCGGACCCATTTTGGCGCGGCACCGCCCGGACCCATTTAGGCGCGGCACCGCCCGGACCCATTTTGGAGCGGCACCGCCCGGACCCATTTAGGCGCGGCACCGCCCGGACCCATTTTGGAGCGGCACCGCCCGGACCCATTTTGTAGCGGCACCGCCCGGACCCATTTAGGCGCGGCACCGCACGGACCCATTTAGACGCGGCACCGCCCGGACCCATTTAGACGCGGCACCGACCGGACCCATTTAGGCGCGGCACCGCCCGGACCCATTTTGGCGCGGCACCGCCCGGACCCATTTAGAAGCGGCACCGCCCGGACCCATTTTGGCGCGGCACCGCCCGGACCCATTTAGGCGCGGCACCGCCCGGACCCATTTAGAAGCGACACCGCCCGGACCCATTTAGGCGCAGCACCGCCCGGACCCATTTAGGCGCGGCACCGCCCGGACCCATTTTGGCGCGGCACCGCCCGGACCCATTTAGGCGCGGCACCGCCCGGACCCATTTTGGAGCGGCACCGCCCGGACCCATTTAGGCGCGGCACCGCCCGGACCCATTTTGGCGCGGCACCGCCCGGACCCATTTAGGCGCGAAACCGCCCGGACCCATTTAGGCGCGGCACCGCCCGGACCCATTTTGGCGCGGCACCGCCCGGACCCATTTAGGCGCGGCACCGCCCGGACCCATTTTGGCGCGGCACCGCCCGGACCCATTTTGGCGCGGCACCGCCCGGACCCATTTAACGCGGCACCGCCCGGACCCATTTTGGAGCGGCACCGCCCGGACCCATTTAGGCGCGGCACCGCCCGGACCCATTTAGGCGCGGCACCGCCCGGACCCATTTTGGTGTGGCACCGCCCGGACACATTTAGAAGCGGCACCGCCCGGACCCATTTAGGCGCGGCACCGCCCGGACCCATTTTGGAGCGGCACCGCCCGGACCCATTTAGGCGCGGCACCGCCTGGACCCATTTTGGCGCGGCACCGCCCGGACCCATTTAGGCGCGGCACCGCCCGGACCCATTTTGGCGCGGCACCGCCCGGACCCATTTTGGAGCGGCACCGCCTGGACCCATTTAGGCGCGGCACCGCCCGGACCCATTTAGGCGCGGCACCGCCCGGACCCATTTTGGCGCGGCACCGCCCGGACCCATTTAGAAGCGGCACCGCCCGGACCCATTTAGGCGCGGCACCGCCCGGACCCATTTAGAAGCGGCACCGCCCGGAACCATTTAGGCGCGGCACCGCCCGGACCCATTTTGGAGCGGCACCGCCCGGACCCATTTAGGCGCGGCACCGCCCGGACCCATTTAGGCGCGGCACCGCCCGGACCCATTTAGGCGCGGCACCGCCCGGACCCATTTAGGCGCGGCACCGCCCGGACCCATTTTGGCGCGGCACCGCCCGGACCCATTTAGGCGCGGCACCGCCCGGACCCATTTTGGCGCGGCACCGCCCGGACCCATTTAGGCGCGGCACCGCCCGGACCCATTTTGGAGCGGCACCGCCCGGACCCATTTAGGCGCGGCACCGCCCGGACCCATTTAGGCGCGGCACCGCCCGGACCCATTTTGGTGCGGCACCGCCCGGACACATTTAGAAGCGGCACCGCCCGGACCCATTTAGGCGCGGCACCGCCCGGACCCATTTAGGCGCGGCACCGCCCGGACCCATTTTGGAGCGGCACCGCCCGGACCCATTTAGGCGCGGCACCGCCCGGACCCATTTTGGCGCGGCACCGCCCGGACCCATTTAGGCGCGGCACCGCCCGGACCCATTTTGGCGCGGCACCGCCCGGACCCATTTTGGAGCGGCACCGCCCGGACCCATTTAGGCGCGGCACCGCCCGGACCCATTTAGGCGCGGCACCGCCCGGACCCATTTTGGCGCGGCACCGCCCGGACCCATTTAGAAGCGGCACCGCCCGGACCCATTTAGGCGCGGCACCGCCCGGACCCATTTAGAAGCGGCACCGCCCGGAACCATTTAGGCGCGGCACCGCCCGGACCCATTTTGGAGCGGCACCGCCCGGACCCATTTAGGCGCGGCACCGCCCGGACCCATTTTGGCGCGGCACCGCCCGGACCCATTTAGGCGCGGCACCGCCCGGACCCATTTAGGCGCGGCACCGCCCGGACCCATTTTGGAGCGGCACCGCCCGGACCCATTTAGGCGCGGCACCGCCCGGACCCATTTTGGCGCGGCACCGCCCGGACCCATTTAGGCGCGGCACCGCCCGGACCCATTTTGGCGCGGCACCGCCCGGACCCATTTAGGCGCGGCACCGCCCGGACCCATTTTGGCGCGGCACCGCCCGGACCCATTTAGGCGCGGCACCGCCCGGACCCATTTTGGAGCGGCACCGCCCGGACCCATTTAGGCGCGGCACCGCCCGGACCCATTTTGGCGCGGCACCGCCCGGACCCATTTAGGCGCGAAACCGCCCGGACCCATTTAGGCGCGGCACCGCCCGGACCCATTTTGGCGCGGCACCGCCCGGACCCATTTAGGCGCGGCACCGCCCGGACCCATTTTGGCGCGGCACCGCCCGGACCCATTTTGGCGCGGCACCGCCCGGACCCATTTAGGCGCGGCACCGCCCGGACCCATTTTGGAGCGGTACCGCCCGGACCCATTTAGGCGCGGCACCGCCCGGACCCATTTAGGCGCGGCACCGCCCGGACCCATTTTGGTGCGGCACCGCCCGGACACATTTAGAAGCGGCACCGCCCGGACCCATTTAGGCGCGGCACCGCCCGGACCCATTTAGGCGCGGCACCGCCCGGACCCATTTTGGAGCGGCACCGCCCGGACCCATTTAGGCGCGGCACCGCCCGGACCCATTTTGGCGCGGCACCGCCCGGACCCATTTAGGCGCGGCACCGCCCGGACCCATTTTGGCGCGGCACCGCCCGGACCCATTTTGGAGCGGCACCGCCCGGACCCATTTAGGCGCGGCACCGCCCGGACCCATTTAGGCGCGGCACCGCCCGGACCCATTTTGGCGCGGCACCGCCCGGACCCATTTAGAAGCGGCACCGCCCGGACCCATTTAGGCGCGGCACCGCCCGGACCCATTTAGAAGCGGCACCGCCCGGAACCATTTAGGCGCGGCACCGCCCGGACCCATTTTGGCGCGGCACCGCCCGGACCCATTTAGGCGCGGCACCGCCCGGACCCATTTTGGCGCGGCACCGCCCGGACCCATTTTGGAGCGGCACCGCCCGGACCCATTTAGGCGCGGCACCGCCCGGACCCATTTTGGCGCGGCACCGCCCGGACCCATTTAGAAGCGGCACCGCCCGGACCCATTTAGGCGCGGCACCGCCCGGACCCATTTAGAAGCGGCACCGCCCGGAACCATTTAGGCGCGGCACCGCCCGGACCCATTTTGGAGCGGCACCGCCCGGACCCATTTAGGCGCGGCACCGCCCGGACCCATTTTGGCGCGGCACCGCCCGGACCCATTTAGGCGCGGCACCGCCCGGACCCATTTAGGCGCGGCACCGCCCGGACCCATTTTGGAGCGGCACCGCCCGGACCCATTTAGGCGCGGCACCGCCCGGACCCATTTAGGCGCGGCACCGCCCGGACCCATTTTGGCGCGGCACCGCCCGGACCCATTTAGGCGCGGCACCGCCCGGACCCATTTAGGCGCGGCACCGCCCGGACCCATTTTGGAGCGGCACCGCCCGGACCCATTTTGGCGCGGCACCGCCCGGACCCATTTAGGCGCGGCACCGCCCGGACCCATTTTGGCGCGGCACCGCCCGGACCCATTTAGAAGCGGCACCGCCCGGACCCATTTAGGCGCGGCACCGCCCGGACCCATTTAGAAGCGGCACCGCCCGGAACCATTTAGGCGCGGCACCGCCCGGACCCATTTTGGAGCGGCACCGCCCGGACCCATTTAGGCGCGGCACCGCCCGGACCCATTTAGGCGCGGCACCGCCCGGACCCATTTTGGCGCGGCACCGCCCGGACCCATTTTGGCGCGGCACCGCCCGGACCCATTTAGGCGCGGCACCGCCCGGACCCATTTTGGAGCGGCACCGCCCGGACACATTTAGGCGCGGCACCGCCCGGACCCATTTAGGCGCGGCACCGCCCGGACCCATTTTGGTGCGGCACCGCCCGGACACATTTAGAAGCGGCACCGCCCGGACCCATTTAGAAGCGGCACCGCCCGGACCCATTTAGGCGCGGCACCGCCCGGACCCATTTTGGAGCGGCACCGCCCGGACCCATTTAGGCGCGGCACCGCCCGGACCCATTTTGGCGCGGCACCGCCCGGACCCATTTAGGCGCGGCACCGCCCGGACCCATTTTGGCGCGGCACCGCCCGGACCCATTTTGGAGCGGCACCGCCCGGACCCATTTAGGCGCGGCACCGCCCGGACCCATTTAGGCGCGGCACCGCCCGGACCCATTTAGAAGCGGCACCGCCCGGACCCATTTAGGCGCGGCACCGCCCGGACCCATTTAGAAGCGGCACCGCCCGGAACCATTTAGGCGCGGCACCGCCCGGACCCATTTTGGCGCGGCACCGCCCGGACCCATTTAGGCGCGGCACCGCCCGGACCCATTTTGGCGCGGCACCGCCCGGACCCATTTTGGAGCGGCACCGCCCGGACCCATTTAGGCGCGGCACCGCCCGGACCCATTTAGGCGCGGCACCGCCCGGACCCATTTTGGCGCGGCACCGCCCGGAACCATTTAGGCGCGGCACCGACCGGACCCATTTTGGAGCGGCACCGCCCGGACCCATTTAGGCGCGGCACCGCCCGGACCCATTTAGGCGCGGCACCGCCCGGACCCATTTAGGCGCGGCACCGCCCGGACCCATTTTGGAGCGGCACCGCCCGGACCCATTTAGGCGCGGCACCGCCCGGACCCATTTAGGCGCGGCACCGCCCGGACCCATTTTGGCGCGGCACCGCCCGGACCCATTTAGGCGCGGCACCGCCCGGACCCATTTTGGCGCGGCACCGCCCGGACCCATTTAGGCGCGGCACCGCCCGGACCCATTTTGGAGCGGCACCGCCCGGACCCATTTTGGCGCGGCACCGCCCGGACCCATTTAGAAGCGGCACCGCCCGGACCCATTTAGGCGCGGCACCGCCCGGACCCATTTAGAAGCGGCACCGCCCGGAACCATTTAGGCGCGGCACCGCCCGGACCCATTTTGGAGCGGCACCGCCCGGACCCATTTAGGCGCGGCACCGCCCGGACCCATTTAGGCGCGGCACCGCCCGGACCCATTTTGGCGCGGCACCGCCCGGAACCATTTAGGCGCGGCACCGCCCGGACCCATTTAGGCGCGGCACCGCCCGGACCCATTTTGGAGCGGCACCGCCCGGACCCATTTAGGCGCGGCACCGCCCGGACCCATTTTGGCGCGAAACCGCCCGGACCCATTTAGGCGCGGCACCGCCCGGACCCATTTTGGCGCGGCACCGCCCGGACCCATTTTGGCGCGGCACCGCCCGGACCCATTTAGGCGCGGCACCGCCCGGACCCATTTTGGAGCGGCACCGCCCGGACCCATTTAGGCGCGGCACCGCCCGGACCCATTTAGGCGCGGCACCGCCCGGACCCATTTAGGCGCGGCACCGACCGGACCCATTCAGGCGCGGCACCGCCCGGACCCATTTTGGCGCGGCACCGCCCGGACCCATTTAGGCGCGGCACCGCCCGGACCTATTTAGAAGCGGCACCGCCCGGACCCATTTTGGCGCGGCACCGCCCGGACCCATTTAGAAGCGGCACCGCCCGGACCCATTTAGGCGCGGCACCGCCCGGACCCATTTAGAAGCGGCACCGCCCGGAACCATTTAGGCGCGGCACCGCCCGGACCCATTTTGGAGCGGCACCGCCCGGACCCATTTAGAAGCGGCACCGCCCGGACCCATTTAGGCGCGGCACCGCCCGGACCCATTTAGAAGCGGCACCGCCCGGAACCATTTAGGCGCGGCACCGCCCGGACCCATTTTGGAGCGGCACCGCCCGGACCCATTTAGGCGCGGCACCGCCCGGACCCATTTAGGCGCGGCACCGCCCGGACCCATTTAGGCGCGGCACCGCCCGGACCCATTTTGGCGCGGCACCGCCCGGACCCATTTAGGCGCGGCACCGCCCGGACCCATTTAGGCGCGGCACCGCCCGGACCCATTTTGGAGCGGCACCGCCCGGACCCATTTTGGCGCGGCACCGCCCGGACCCATTTAGGCGCGGCACCGCCCGGACCCATTTTGGCGCGGCACCGCCCGGACCCATTTAGAAGCGGCACCGCCCGGACCCATTTAGGCGCGGCACCGCCCGGACCCATTTAGAAGCGGCACCGCCCGGAACCATTTAGGCGCGGCACCGCCCGGACCCATTTTGGAGCGGCACCGCCCGGACCCATTTAGGCGCGGCACCGCCCGGACCCATTTAGGCGCGGCACCGCCCGGACCCATTTTGGCGCGGCACCGCCCGGACCCATTTAGGCGCGGCACCGCCCGGACCCATTTTGGAGCGGCACCGCCCGGACACATTTAGGCGCGGCACCGCCCGGACCCATTTAGGCGCGGCACCGCCCGGACCCATTTTGGTGCGGCACCGCCCGGACACATTTAGAAGCGGCACCGCCCGGACCCATTTAGAAGCGGCACCGCCCGGACCCATTTAGGCGCGGCACCGCCCGGACCCATTTTGGAGCGGCACCGCCCGGACCCATTTAGGCGCGGCATCGCCCGGACCCATTTTGGCGCGGCACCGCCCGGACCCATTTAGGCGCGGCACCGCCCGGACCCATTTTGGCGCGGCACCGCCCGGACCCATTTTGGAGCGGCACCGCCCGGACCCATTTAGGCGCGGCACCGCCCGGACCCATTTAGGCGCGGCACCGCCCGGACCCATTTTGGCGCGGCACCGCCCGGACCCATTTAGAAGCGGCACCGCCCGGACCCATTTAGGCGCGGCACCGCCCGGACCCATTTAGAAGCGGCACCGCCCGGAACCATTTAGGCGCGGCACCGCCCGGACCCATTCAGGCGCGGCACCGCCCGGACCCATTTAGGCGCGGCACCGCCCGGACCCATTTTGGCGCGGCACCGCCCGGACCCATTTTGGAGCGGCACCGCCCGGACCCATTTAGGCGCGGCACCGCCCGGACCCATTTAGGCGCGGCACCGCCCGGACCCATTTTGGCGCGGCACCGCCCGGAACCATTTAGGCGCGGCACCGCCCGGACCCATTTTGGAGCGGCACCGCCCGGACCCATTTAGGCGCGGCACCGCCCGGACCCATTTAGGCGCGGCACCGCCCGGACCCATTTTGGCGCGGCACCGCCCGGACCCATTTAGGCGCGGCACCGCCCGGACCCATTTTGGAGCGGCACCGCCCGGACCCATTTAGGCGCGGCACCGCCCGGACCCATTTAGGCGCGGCACCGCCCGGACCCATTTTGGCGCGGCACCGCCCGGACCCATTTAGGCGCGGCACCGCCCGGACCCATTTTGGAGCGGCACCGCCCGGACCCATTTTGGCGCGGCACCGCCCGGACCCATTTAGAAGCGGCACCGCCCGGACCCATTTAGGCGCGGCACCGCCCGGACCCATTTAGAAGCGGCACCGCCCGGAACCATTTAGGCGCGGCACCGCCCGGACCCATTTTGGAGCGGCACCGCCCGGACCCATTTAGAAGCGGCACCGCCCGGACCCATTTAGGCGCGGCACCGCCCGGACCCATTTTGGCGCGGCACCGCCCGGAACCATTTAGGCGCGGCACCGCCCGGACCCATTTAGGCGCGGCACCGCCCGGACCCATTTTGGAGCGGCACCGCCCGGACCCATTTAGGCGCGGCACCGCCCGGACCCATTTTGGCGCGAAACCGCCCGGACCCATTTTGGCGCGGCACCGCCCGGACCCATTTTGGCGCGGCACCGCCCGGACCCATTTAGGCGCGGCACCGCCCGGACCCATTTTGGAGCGGCACCGCCCGGACCCATTTAGGCGCGGCACCGCCCGGACCCATTTAGGCGCGGCACCGCCCGGACCCATTTAGGCGCGGCACCGACCGGACCCATTCAGGCGCGGCACCGCCCGGACCCATTTTGGCGCGGCACCGCCCGGACCCATTTAGGCGCGGCACCGCCCGGACCTATTTAGAAGCGGCACCGCCCGGACCCATTTTGGCGCGGCACCGCCCGGACCCATTTAGGCGCGGCACCGCCCGGACCCATTTTGGCGCGGCACCGCCCGGACCCATTTAGGCGCGGCACCGCCCGGACCCATTTTGGTGCGGCACCGCCCGGACCCATTTTGGAGCGGCACCGCCCGGACCCATTTTGGCGCGGCACCGCCCGGACCCATTTAGGCGCGGCACCGCCCGGACCCATTTTGGCGCGGCACCGCCCGGACCCATTTAGGCGCGGCACCGCCCGGACCCATTTTGGAGCGGCACCGCCCGGACCCATTTAGGCGCGGCACCGCCCGGACCCATTTAGGCGCGTCACCGCCCGGACCCATTTAGGCGCGGCACCGCCCGGACCCATTTAGAAGCGGCACCGCCCGGACCCATTTTGGCGCGGCACCGCCCGGACCCATTTAGGCGCGGCACCGCCCGGACCCATTTTGGAGCGGCACCGCCCGGACCCATTTAGGCGCGGCACCGCCCGGACCCATTTAGGCGCGGCACCGCCCGGACCCATTTTGGCGCGGCACCGCCCGGAACCATTTAGGCGCGGCACCGCCCGGACCCATTTTGGAGCGGCACCGCCCGGACCCATTTAGGCGCGGCACCGCCCGGACCCATTTAGGCGCGGCACCGCCCGGACCCATTTTGGCGCGGCACCGCCCGGACCCATTTAGGCGCGGCACCGCCCGGACCCATTTAGGCGCGGCACCGCCCGGACCCATTTTGGCGCGAAACCGCCCGGACCCATTTAGGCGCGGCACCGCCCGGACCCATTTTGGCGCGAAACCGCCCGGACCCATTTAGGCGCGGCACCGCCCGGACCCATTTAGGCGCGGCACCGCCCGGACCCATTTAGTCGCGGCACCGCCCGGACCCATTTTGGCACGAAACCGCCCGGACCCATTTAGGCGCGGCACCGCCCGGACCCATTTAGGCGCGGCACCGCCCGGACCCATTTAGGCGCGGCACCGCCCGGACCCATTTTGGCGCGAAACCGCCCGGACCCATTTAGGCGCGGCACCGCCCGGACCCATTTTGGCGCGGCACCGCCCGGACCCATTTAGGCGCGGCACCGCCCGGACCCATTTTGGCGCGGCACCGCCCGGACCCATTTAGGCGCGGCACCGCCCGGACCCATTTTGGAGCGGCACCGCCCGGACCCATTTAGGCGCGGCACCGCCCGGACCCATTTAGGCGCGGCACCGCCCGGACCCATTTAGGCGCGGCACCGCCCGGAACCATTTTGGCGCGGCACCGCCCGGACCCATTTTGGCGCGGCACCGCCCGGACCCATTTAGGCGCGGCACCGCCCGGACCCATTCAGGCGCGGCACCGCCCGGACCCATTTAGGCGCGGCACCGACCGGACCCATTCAGGCGCGGCACCGCCCGGACCCATTTAGGCGCGGCACCGCCCGGACCCATTTAGAAGCGGCACCGCCCGGAACCATTTTGGCGCGGCACCGCCCGGACCCATTTTGGCGCGGCACCGCCCGGACCCATTTAGGCGCGGCACCGCCCGGACCCATTTTGGCGCGGCACCGCCCGGACCCATTTAGGCGCGGCACCGCCCGGACCCATTTTGGAGCGGCACCGCCCGGACCCATTTAGGCGCGGCACCGCCCGGACCCATTTTGGAGCGGCACCGCCTGGACCCATTTTGGAGCGGCACCGCCCGGACCCATTTAGGCGCGGCACCGCCCGGACCCATTTAGGCGCGGCACCGCCCGGACCCATTTTGGCGCGGCACCGCCCGGACCCATTTAGGCGCGGCACCGACCGGACCCATTCAGGCGCGGCACCGCCCGGACCCATTTTGGCGCGGCACCGCCCGGACCCATTTAGGCGCGGCACCGCCCGGACCCATTTAGTAGCGGCACCTACCGGAACCATTTTGGCGCGGCACCGCCCGGACCCATTTTGGCGCGGCACCGCCCGGACCCATTTAGGCGCGGCACCGCCCGGACCCATTTTGGCGCGGCACCACCCGGACCCATTTAGGCGCGGCACCGCCCGGACCCATTTTGGCGCGGCACCGCCCGGACCCATATAGGCGCGGCACCGCCCGGACCCATTTTGGCGCGGCACCGCCCGGACCCATTTAGGCGCGGCACCGCCCGGACCCATTTAGGCGCGGCACCGCCCGGACCCATTTTGGAGCGGCACCGCCCGGACCCATTTAGGCGCGGCACCGCCCGGACCCATTTAGGCGCGTCACCGCCCGGACCCATTTAGGCGCGGCACCGCCCGGACCCATTTAGAAGCGGCACCGCCCGGACCCATTTAGGCGCGGCACCGCCCGGACCCATTTAGGCGCGGCACCGCCCGGACCCATTTTGGAGCGGCACCGCCCGGACCCATTTAGGCGCGGCACCGCCCGGACCCATTTTGGAGCGGCACCGCCCGGACCCATTTTGGAGCGGCACCGCCCGGACCCATTTAGGCGCGGCACCGCCCGGACCCATTTTGGCGCGGCACCGCCCGGACCCATTTAGGCGCGGCACCGCCCGGACCCATTTTGGCGCGGCACCGCCCGGACCCATTCAGGCGCGGCACCGCCCGGACCCATTTAGGCGCGGCACCGCCCGGACCCATTTTGGCGCGGCACCGCCCGGACCCATTTAGGCGCGGCACCGCCCGGACCCATTTAGAAGCGGCACCGCCCGGAACCATTTTGGCGCGGCACCGCCCGGACCCATTTTGGCGCGGCACCGCCCGGACCCATTTAGGCGCGGCACCGCCCGGACCCATTTAGGCGCGGCACCGCCCGGACCCATTTAGGCGCGGCACCGCTCGGACCCATTTTGGAGCGGCACCGCCCGGACCCATTTAGGCGCGGCACCGCCCGGACCCATTTTGGCGCGGCACCGCCCGGACCCATTTAGGCGCGGCACCGCCCGGACCCATTTTGGAGCGGCACCGCCCGGACCCATTTAGGCGCGGCACCGCCCGGACCCATTTTGGCGCGGCACCGCCCGGACCCATTTAGGCGCGGCACCGACCGGACCCATTCAGGCGCGGCACCGCCCGGACCCATTTTGGCGCGGCACCGCCCGGACGCATTTAGGCGCGACACCGCCCGGACCCATTTAGAAGCGGCACCGCCCGGAACCATTTTGGCGCGGCACCGCCCGGACCCATTTTGGCGCGGTACCGCCCGGACCCATTTAGGCGCGGCACCGCCCGGACCCATTTTGGCGCGGCACCGCCCGGACCCAATTAGGCGCGGCACCGCCCGGACCCATTTTGGAGCGGCACCGCCCGGACCCATTTAGGCGCGGCACCGCCCGGACCCATTTAGGCGCGTCACCGCCCGGACCCATTTAGGCGCGGCACCGCCCGGACCCATTTAGAAGCGGCACCGCCCGGACCCATTTTGGCGCGGCACCGCCCGGACCCATTTAGGCGCGGCACCGCCCGGACCCATTTTGGAGCGGCACCGCCCGGACCCATTTAGGCGCGGCACCGCCCGGACCCATTTAGAAGCGGCACCGCCCGGACCCATTTTGGCGCGGCACCGCCCGGACCCATTTAGGCGCGGCACCGCCCGGACCCATTTTGGAGCGGCACCGCCCGGACCCATTTAGGCGCGGCACCGCCCGGACCCATTTTGGAGCGGCACCGCCCGGACCCATTTTGGCGCGGCACCGCCCGGACCCATTTAGGCGCGGCACCGCCCGGACCCATTTTGGCGCGGCACCGCCCGGACCCATTTAGAAGCGGCACCTCCCGGACCCATTTAGGCGCGGCACCGCCCGGACCCATTTAGAAGCGGCACCGCCCGGAACCATTTAGGCGCGGCACCGCCCGGACCCATTTTGGAGCGGCACCGCCCGGACCCATTTAGGCGCGGCACCGCCCGGACCCATTTAGGCGCGGCACCGCCCGGACCCATTTTGGCGCGGCACCGCCCGGAACCATTTAGGCGCGGCACCGCCCGGACCCATTTAGGCGCGGCACCGCCCGGACCCATTTTGGCGCGGCACCGCCCGGACCCATTTTGGCGCGAAACCGCCCGGACCCATTTAGGCGCGGCACCGCCCGGACCCATTTTGGCGCGAAACCGCCCGGACCCATTTAGGCGCGGCACCGCCCGGACCCATTTAGGCGCGGCACCGCCCGGACCCATTTAGTCGCGGCACCGCCCGGACCCATTTTGGCGCGAAACCGCCCGGACCCATTTAGGCGCGGCACCGCCCGGACCCATTTAGGCGCGGCACCGCCCGGACCCATTTAGGCGCGGCACCGCCCGGACCCATTTTGGCGCGAAACCGCCCGGACCCATTTAGGCGCGGCACCGCCCGGACCCATTTTGGCGCGGCACCGCCCGGACCCATTTAGGCGCGGCACCGCCCGGACCCATTTAGGCGCGGCACCGCCCGGACCCATTTTGGAGCGGCACCGCCCGGACCCATTTAGGCGCGGCACCGCCCGGACCCATTTAGGCGCGGCACCGCCCGGACCCATTTTGGCGCGGCACCGCCCGGACCCATTTAGGCGCGGCACCGCCCGGACCCATTCAGGCGCGGCACCGCCCGGACCCATTTAGGCGCGGCACCGCCCGGACCCATTTAGGCGCGTCACCGCCCGGACCCATTTAGGCGCGGCACCGCCCGGACCCATTTAGAAGCGGCACCGCCCGGACCCATTTTGGCGCGGCACCGCCCGGACCCATTTAGGCGCGGCACCGCCCGGACCCATTTAGGCGCGTCACCGCCCGGACCCATTTAGGCGCGGCACCGCCCGGACCCATTTAGAAGCGGCACCGCCCGGACCCATTTTGGCGCGGCACCGCCCGGACCCATTTAGGCGCGGCACCGCCCGGACCCATTTTGGAGCGGCACCGCCCGGACCCATTTAGGCGCGGCACCGCCCGGACCCATTTTGGAGCGGCACCGCCCGGACCCATTTTGGCGCGGCACCGCCCGGACCCATTTAGGCGCGGCACCGCCCGGACCCATTTTGGAGCGGCACCGCCCGGACCCATTTAGGCGCGGCACCGCCCGGACCCATTTTGGAGCGGCACCGCCCGGACCCATTTTGGCGCGGCACCGCCCGGACCCATTTAGGCGCGGCACCGCCCGGACCCATTTTGGCGCGGCACCGCCCGGACCCATTTAGAAGCGGCACCTCCCGGACCCATTTAGGCGCGGCACCGCCCGGACCCATTTAGAAGCGGCACCGCCCGGAACCATTTAGGCGCGGCACCGCCCGGAACCATTTTGGAGCGGCACCGCCCGGACCCATTTAGGCGCGGCACCGCCCGGACCCATTTAGGCGCGGCACCGCCCGGACCCATTTTGGCGCGGCACCGCCCGGAACCATTTAGGCGCGGCACCGCCCGGACCCATTTAGGCGCGGCACCGCCCGGACCCATTTTGGCGCGGCACCGCCCGGACCCATTTTGGCGCGAAACCGCCCGGACCCATTTAGGCGCGGCACCGCCCGGACCCATTTTGGCGCGAAACCGCCCGGACCCATTTAGGCGCGGCACCGCCCGGACCCATTTAGGCGCGGCACCGCCCGGACCCATTTAGTCGCGGCACCGCCCGGACCCATTTTGGCGCGAAACCGCCCGGACCCATTTAGGCGCGGCACCGCCCGGACCCATTTAGGCGCGGCACCGCCCGGACCCATTTAGGCGCGGCACCGCCCGGACCCATTTTGGCGCGAAACCGCCCGGACCCATTTAGGCGCGGCACCGCCCGGACCCATTTTGGCGCGGCACCGCCCGGACCCATTTAGGCGCGGCACCGCCCGGACCCATTTTGGCGCGGCACCGCCCGGACCCATTTAGGCGCGGCACCGCCCGGACCCATTTAGGCGCGGCACCGCCCGGACCCATTTTGGAGCGGCACCGCCCGGACCCATTTAGGCGCGGCACCGCCCGGACCCATTTAGGCGCGGCACCGCCCGGAACCATTTTGGCGCGGCACCGCCCGGACCCATTTTGGCGCGGCACCGCCCGGACCCATTTAGGCGCGGCACCGCCCGGACCCATTCAGGCGCGGCACCGCCCGGACCCATTTAGGCGCGGCACCGACCGGACCCATTCAGGCGCGGCACCGCCCGGACCCATTTAGGCGCGGCACCGCCCGGACCCATTTAGAAGCGGCACCGCCCGGAACCATTTTGGCGCGGCACCGCCCGGACCCATTTTGGCGTGGCACCGCCCGGACCCATTTAGGCGCGGCACCGCCCGGACCCATTTTGGCGCGGCACCGCCCGGACCCATTTAGGCGCGGCACCGCCCGGACCCATTTTGGAGCGGCACCGCCCGGACCCATTTAGGCGCGGCACCGCCCGGACCCATTTTGGAGCGGCACCGCCTGGACCCATTTTGGAGCGGCACCGCCCGGACCCATTTAGGCGCGGCACCGCCCGGACCCATTTAGGCGCGGCACCGCCCGGACCCATTTTGGCGCGGCACCGCCCGGACCCATTTAGGCGCGGCACCGACCGGACCCATTCAGGCGCGGCACCGCCCGGACCCATTTTGGCGCGGCACCGCCCGGACCCATTTAGGCGCGGCACCGCCCGGACCCATTTAGTAGCGGCACCTACCGGAACCATTTTGGCGCGGCACCGCCCGGACCCATTTTGGCGCGGCACCGCCCGGACCCATTTAGGCGCGGCACCGCCCGGACCCATTTTGGCGCGGCACCGCCCGGACCCATTTAGGCGCGGCACCGCCCGGACCCATTTTGGCGCGGCACCGCCCGGACCCATATAGGCGCGGCACCGCCCGGACCCATTTTGGCGCGGCACCGCCCGGACCCATATAGGCGCGGCACCGCCCGGACCCATTTTGGCGCGGCACCGCCCGGACCCATTTAGGCGCGGCACCGCCCGGACCCATTTTGGCGCGGCACCGCCCGGACCCATTTAGGCGCGGCACCGCCCGGACCCATTTAGGCGCGTCACCGCCCGGACCCATTTAGGCGCGGCACCGCCCGGACCCATTTAGAAGCGGCACCGCCCGGACCCATTTAGGCGCGGCACCGCCCGGACCCATTTTGGAGCGGCACCGCCCGGACCCATTTAGGCGCGGCACCGCCCGGACCCATTTTGGAGCGGCACCGCCCGGACCCATTTAGGCGCTGCACCGCCCGGACCCATTTAGGCGCGGCACCGCCCGGACCCATTTTGGCGCGGCACCGCCCGGACCCATTTAGGCGCGGCACCGCCCGGACCCATTTTGGCGCGGCACCGCCCGGACCCATTTTGGCGCGGCACCGCCCGGACCCATTCAGGCGCGGCACCGCCCGGACCCATTTAGGCGCGGCACCGCCCGGAACCATTTTGGCGCGGCACCGCCCGGACCCATTTAGGCGCGGCACCGCCCGGACCCATTTAGAAGCGGCACCGCCCGGAACCATTTTGGCGCGGCACCGCCCGGACCCATTTTGGCGCGGCACCGCCCGGACCCATTTAGGCGCGGCACCGCCCGGACCCATTTTGGCGCGGCACCGCCCGGACCCATTTAGGCGCGGCACCGCCCGGACCCATTTAGGCGCGGCACCGCTCGGACCCATTTTGGAGCGGCACCGCCCGGACCCATTTAGGCGCGGCACCGCCCGGACCCATTTTGGCGCGGCACCGCCCGGACCCATTTAGGCGCGGCACCGCCCGGACCCATTTTGGAGCGGCACCGCCCGGACCCATTTAGGCGCGGCACCGCCCGGACCCATTTTGGCGCGGCACCGCCCGGACCCATTTAGGCGCGGCACCGACCGGACCCATTCAGGCGCGGCACCGCCCGGACCCATTTTGGCGCGGCACCGCCCGGACGCATTTAGGCGCGACACCGCCCGGACCCATTTAGAAGCGGCACCGCCCGGAACCGTTTTGGCGCGGCACCGCCCGGACCCATTTTGGCGCGGTACCGCCCGGACCCATTTAGGCGCGGCACCGCCCGGACCCATTTTGGCGCGGCACCGCCCGGACCCATTTAGGCGCGGCACCGCCCGGACCCATTTTGGAGCGGCACCGCCCGGACCCATTTAGGCGCGGCACCGCCCGGACCCATTTAGGCGCGTCACCGCCCGGACCCATTTAGGCGCGGCACCGCCCGGACCCATTTAGAAGCGGCACCGCCCGGACCCATTTTGGCGCGGCACCGCCCGGACCCATTTAGGCGCGGCACCGCCCGGACCCATTTTGGAGCGGCACCGCCCGGACCCATTTAGGCGCGGCACCGCCCGGACCCATTTTGGAGCGGCACCGCCCGGACCCATTTTGTAGCGGCACCGCCCGGACCCATTTAGGCGCGGCACCGCACGGACCCATTTAGACGCGGCACCGCCCGGACCCATTTAGACGCGGCACCGACCGGACCCATTTAGGCGCGGCACCGCCCGGACCCATTTTGGCGCGGCACCGCCCGGACCCATTTAGGCGCGGCACCGCCCGGACCCATTTTGGCGCGGCACCGCCCGGACCCATTTAGGCGCGGCACCGCCCGGACCCATTTAGAAGCGGCACCGCCCGGAACCATTTAGGCGCGGCACCGCCCGGACCCATTTAGGCGCGGCACCGCCCGGACCCATTTAGGCGCGGCACCGCCCGGACCCATTTTGGAGCGGCACCGCCCGGACCCATTTAGGCGCGGCACCGCCCGGACCCATTTTGGCGCGGCACCGCCCGGACCCATTTAGGCGCGAAACCGCCCGGACCCATTTAGGCGCGGCACCAACCGGACCCATTTTGGCGCGGCACCGCCCGGACCCATTTAGGCGCGGCACCGCCCGGACCCATTTTGGCGCGGCACCGCCCGGACCCATTTAGGCGCGGCACCGCCCGGACCCATTTTGGAGCGGCACCGCCCGGACCCATTTAGGCGCGGCACCGCCCGGACCCATTTAGGCGCGGCACCGCCCGGACCCATTTTGGTGCGGCACCGCCCGGACCCATTTAGAAGCGGCACCGCCCGGACCCATTTAGGCGCGGCACCGCCCGGACCCATTTAGGCGCGGCACCGCCCGGACCCATTTTGGAGCGGCACCGCCCGGACCCATTTAGGCGCGGCACCGCCCGGACCCATTTTGGCGCGGCACCGCCCGGACCCATTTAGGCGCGGCACCGCCCGGACCCATTTTGGCGCGGCACCGCCCGGACCCATTTAGAAGCGGCACCGCCCGGAACCATTTAGGCGCGGCACCGCCCGGACCCATTTTGGCGCGGCACCGCCCGGACCCATTTAGGCGCGGCACCGCCCGGACCCATTTTGGCGCGGCACCGCCCGGACCCATTTTGGAGCGGCACCGCCCGGACCCATTTAGGCGCGGCACCGCCCGGACCCATTTAGGCGCGGCACCGCCCGGACCCATTTTGGCGCGGCACCGCCCGGACCCATTTAGAAGCGGCACCGCCCGGACCCATTTAGGCGCGGCACCGCCCGGACCCATTTAGAAGCGGCACCGCCCGGAACCATTTAGGCGCGGCACCGCCCGGACCCATTTTGGAGCGGCACCGCCCGGACCCATTTAGGCGCGGCACCGCCCGGACCCATTTAGGCGCGGCACCGCCCGGACCCATTTTGGCGCGGCACCGCCCGGACCCATTTAGGCGCGGCACCGCCCGGACCCATTTAGGCGCGGCACCGCCCGGACCCATTTTGGAGCGGCACCGCCCGGACCCATTTAGGCGCGGCACCGCCCGGACCCATTTAGGCGCGGCACCGCCCGGACCCATTTTGGCGCGGCACCGCCCGGACCCATTTAGGCGCGGCACCGCCCGGACCCATTTTGGCGCGGCACCGCCCGGACCCATTTAGGCGCGGCACCGCCCGGACCCATTTAGGCGCGGCACCGCCCGGACCCATTTTGGAGCGGCACCGCCCGGACCCATTTTGGCGCGGCACCGCCCGGACCCATTTAGGCGCGGCACCGCCCGGACCCATTTTGGCGCGGCACCGCCCGGACCCATTTAGAAGCGGCACCGCCCGGACCCATTTAGGCGCGGCACCGCCCGGACCCATTTAGAAGCGGCACCGCCCGGAACCATTTAGGCGCGGCACCGCCCGGACCCATTTTGGAGCGGCACCGCCCGGACCCATTTAGGCGCGGCACCGCCCGGACCCATTTAGGCGCGGCACCGCCCGGACCCATTTTGGCGCGGCACCGCCCGGAACCATTTAGGCGCGGCACCGCCCGGACCCATTTAGGCGCGGCACCGCCCGGACCCATTTTGGAGCGGCACCGCCCGGACCCATTTAGGCGCGGCACCGCCCGGACCCATTTAGGCGCGGCACCGCCCGGACCCATTTTGGCGCGAAACCGCCCGGACCCATTTAGGCGCGGCACCGCCCGGACCCATTTTGGCGCGGCACCGCCCGGACCCATTTAGGCGCGGCACCGACCGGACCCATTCAGGCGCGGCACCGCCCGGACCCATTTTGGCGCGGCACCGCCCGGACGCATTTAGGCGCGACACCGCCCGGACCCATTTAGAAGCGGCACCGCCCGGAACCATTTTGGCGCGGCACCGCCCGGACCCATTTTGGCGCGGTACCGCCCGGACCCATTTAGGCGCGGCACCGCCCGGACCCATTTTGGCGCGGCACCGCCCGGACCCATTTAGGCGCGGCACCGCCCGGACCCATTTTGGAGCGGCACCGCCCGGACCCATTTAGGCGCGGCACCGCCCGGACCCATTTAGGCGCGTCACCGCCCGGACCCATTTAGGCGCGGCACCGCCCGGACCCATTTAGAAGCGGCACCGCCCGGACCCATTTTGGCGCGGCACCGCCCGGACCCATTTAGGCGCGGCACCGCCCGGACCCATTTTGGAGCGGCACCGCCCGGACCCATTTAGGCGCGGCACCGCCCGGACCCATTTTGGAGCGGCACCGCCCGGACCCATTTTGTAGCGGCACCGCCCGGACCCATTTAGGCGCGGCACCGCACGGACCCATTTAGACGCGGCACCGCCCGGACCCATTTAGACGCGGCACCGACCGGACCCATTTAGGCGCGGCACCGCCCGGACCCATTTTGGCGCGGCACCGCCCGGACCCATTTAGGCGCGGCACCGCCCGGACCCATTTTGGCGCGGCACCGCCCGGACCCATTTAGGCGCGGCACCGCCCGGACCCATTTAGAAGCGGCACCGCCCGGAACCATTTAGGCGCGGCACCGCCCGGACCCATTTAGGCGCGGCACCGCCCGGACCCATTTAGGCGCGGCACCGCCCGGACCCATTTTGGAGCGGCACCGCCCGGACCCATTTAGGCGCGGCACCGCCCGGACCCATTTTGGCGCGGCACCGCCCGGACCCATTTAGGCGCGAAACCGCCCGGACCCATTTAGGCGCGGCACCGCCCGGACCCATTTTGGCGCGGCACCGCCCGGACCCATTTAGGCGCGGCACCGCCCGGACCCATTTTGGCGCGGCACCGCCCGGACCCATTTAGGCGCGGCACCGCCCGGACCCATTTTGGAGCGGCACCGCCCGGACCCATTTAGGCGCGGCACCGCCCGGACCCATTTTGGTGCGGCACCGCCCGGACCCATTTAGAAGCGGCACCGCCCGGACCCATTTAGGCGCGGCACCGCCCGGACCCATTTAGGCGCGGCACCGCCCGGACCCATTTTGGAGCGGCACCGCCCGGACCCATTTAGGCGCGGCACCGCCCGGACCCATTTTGGCGCGGCACCGCCCGGACCCATTTAGAAGCGGCACCGCCCGGACCCATTTTGGCGCGGCACCGCCCGGACCCATTTTGGAGCGGCACCGCCCGGACCCATTTAGGCGCGGCACCGCCCGGACCCATTTAGGCGCGGCACCGCCCGGACCCATTTTGGCGCGGCACCGCCCGGACCCATTTAGAAGCGGCACCGCCCGGACCCATTTAGGCGCGGCACCGGCCGGACCCATTTAGAAGCGGCACCGCCCGGAACCATTTAGGCGCGGCACCGCCCGGACCCATTTTGGAGCGGCACCGCCCGGACCCATTTAGGCGCGGCACCGCCCGGACCCATTTAGGCGCGGCACCGCCCGGACCCATTTTGGCGCGGCACCGCCCGGACCCATTTAGGCGCGGCACCGCCCGGACCCATTTAGGCGCGGCACCGCCCGGACCCATTTTGGAGCGGCACCGCCCGGACCCATTTAGGCGCGGCACCGCCCGGACCCATTTAGGCGCGGCACCGCCCGGACCCATTTTGGCGCGGCACCGCCCGGACCCATTTAGGCGCGGCACCGCCCGGACCCATTTTGGCGCGGTACCGCCCGGACCCATTTAGGCGCGGCACCGCCCGGACCCATTTTGGCGCGGCACCGCCCGGACCCATTTAGGCGCGGCACCGCCCGGACCCATTTTGGAGCGGCACCGCCCGGACCCATTTAGGCGCGGCACCGCCCGGACCCATTTTGGCGCGGCACCGCCCGGACCCATTTAGGCGCGAAACCGCCCGGACCCATTTAGGCGCGGCACCGCCCGGACCCATTTTGGCGCGGCACCGCCCGGACCCATTTAGGCGCGGCACCGCCCGGACCCATTTTGGCGCGGCACCGCCCGGACCCATTTAGGCGCGGCACCGCCCGGACCCATTTTGGAGCGGCACCGCCCGGACCCATTTAGGCGCGGCACCGCCCGGACCCATTTTGGTGCGGCACCGCCCGGACACATTTAGAAGCGGCACCGCCCGGACCCATTTAGGCGCGGCACCGCCCGGACCCATTTAGGCGCGGCACCGCCCGGACCCATTTTGGAGCGGCACCGCCCGGACCCATTTAGGCGCGGCACCGCCCGGACCCATTTTGGCGCGGCACCGCCCGGACCCATTTAGGCGCGGCACCGCCCGGACCCATTTTGGCGCGGCACCGCCCGGACCCATTTTGGAGCGGCACCGCCCGGACCCATTTAGGCGCGGCACCGCCCGGACCCATTTAGGCGCGGCACCGCCCGGACCCATTTTGGCGCGGCACCGCCCGGACCCATTTAGAAGCGGCACCGCCCGGACCCATTTAGGCGCGGCACCGCCCGGACCCATTTAGAAGCAGCACCGCCCGGAACCATTTAGGCGCGGCACCGCCCGGACCCATTTTGGCGCGGCACCGCCCGGACCCATTTAGGCGCGGCACCGCCCGGACCCATTTTGGCGCGGCACCGCCCGGACCCATTTTGGAGCGGCACCGCCCGGACCCATTTAGGCGCGGCACCGCCCGGACCCATTTAGGCGCGGCACCGCCCGGACCCATTTTGGCGCGGCACCGCCCGGACCCATTTAGAAGCGGCACCGCCCGGACCCATTTAGGCGCGGCACCGCCCGGACCCATTTAGAAGCGGCACCGCCCGGAACCATTTAGGCGCGGCACCGCCCGGACCCATTTTGGAGCGGCACCGCCCGGACCCATTTAGGCGCGGCACCGCCCGGACCCATTTAGGCGCGGCACCGCCCGGACCCATTTTGGCGCGGCACCGCCCGGACCCATTTAGGCGCGGCACCGCCCGGACCCATTTAGGCGCGGCACCGCCCGGACCCATTTTGGAGCGGCACCGCCCGGACCCATTTAGGCGTGGCACCGCCCGGACCCATTTAGGCGCGGCACCGCCCGGACCCATTTTGGCGCGGCACCGCCCGGACCCATTTAGGCGCGGCACCGCCCGGACCCATTTTGGCGCGGCACCGCCCGGACCCATTTAGGCGCGGCACCGCCCGGACCCATTTAGGCGCGGCACCGCCCGGACCCATTTTGGAGCGGCACCGCCCGGACCCATTTTGGCGCGGCACCGCCCGGACCCATTTAGGCGCGGCACCGCCCGGACCCATTTTGGCGCGGCACCGCCCGGACCCATTTAGAAGCGGCACCGCCCGGACCCATTTAGGCGCGGCACCGCCCGGACCCATTTAGAAGCGGCACCGCCCGGAACCATTTAGGCGCGGCACCGCCCGGACCCATTTTGGAGCGGCACCGCCCGGACCCATTTAGGCGCGGCACCGCCCGGACCCATTTAGGCGCGGCACCGCCCGGACCCATTTTGGCGCGGCACCGCCCGGAACCATTTAGGCGCGGCACCGCCCGGACCCATTTAGGCGCGGCACCGCCCGGACCCATTTTGGAGCGGCACCGCCCGGACCCATTTAGGCGCGGCACCGCCCGGACCCATTTAGGCGCGGCACCGCCCGGACCCATTTTGGCGCGAAACCGCCCGGACCCATTTAGGCGCGGCACCGCCCGGACCCATTTTGGCGCGGCACCGCCCGGACCCATTTAGGCGCGGCACCGCCCGGACCCATTTTGGCGCGGCACCGCCCGGACCCATTTTGGCGCGGCACCGCCCGGACCCATTTAGGCGCGGCACCGCCCGGACCCATTTTGGAGCGGCACCGCCCGGACACATTTAGGCGCGGCACCGCCCGGACCCATTTAGGCGCGGCACCCCCCGGACCCATTTAGACGCGGCACCGCCCGGACCCATTTTGGCGCGGCACCGCCCGGACCCATTTAGGCGCGGCACCGCCCGGACCCATTTAGGCGCGGCACCGCCCGGACCCATTTAGGCGCGGCACCGCCCGGACCCATTTTGGCGCGGCACCGCCCGGACCCATTTAGAAGCGGCACCGCCCGGACCCATTTAGGCGCGGCACCGCCCGGACCCATTTTGGCGCGGCACCGCCCGGACCCATTTTGGCGCGGCACCGCCCGGACCCATTTAGGCGCGGCACCGCCCGGACCCATTTAGGCGCGGCACCGCCCGGACCCATTTAGGCGCGGCACCGCCCGGACCCATTTTGGAGCGGCACCGCCCGGACCCATTTAGGCGCGGCACCGCCCGGACCCATTTAGGCGCGGCACCGCCCGGACCCATTTAGAAGCGGCACCGCCCGGAACCATTTTGGCGCGGCACCGCCCGGACCCATTTTGGCGCGGCACCGCCCGGACCCATTTAGGCGCGGCACCGCCCGGACCCATTTTGGCGCGGCACCGCCCGGACCCATTTAGGCGCGGCACCGCCCGGACCCATTTTGGAGCGGCACCGCCCGGACCCATTTAGGCGCGGCACCGCCCGGACCCATTTAGGCGCGGCACCGCCCGGACCCATTTAGAAGCGGCACCGCCCGGACCCATTTTGGCGCGGCACCGCCCGGACCCATTTGCGCGGCACCGCCCGGATCCATTTAGGCGCGGCACCGCCCGGACCCATTTTGGAGCGGCACCGCCCGGACCCATTTAAGCGCGGCACCGCCCGGACCCATTTTGGCGCGGCACCGCCCGGACCCATTTTGGCGCGGCACCGCCCGGACCCATTTAGGCGCGGCACCGCCCGGACCCATTTTGGCGCGGCACCGCCCGGACCCATTTAGGCGCGGCACCGCCCGGACCCATTTTGGTGCGGCACCGCCCGGACCCATTTTGGAGCGGCACCGCCCGGACCCATTTAGGCGCGTCACCGCCCGGACCCATTTAGGCGCGGCACCGCCCGGACCCATTTAGAAGCGGCACCGCCCGGACCCATTTTGGCGCGGCACCGCCCGGACCCATTTAGGCGCGGCACCGCCCGGACCCATTTTGGAGCGGCACCGCCCGGACCCATTTAGGCGCGGCACCGCCCGTACCCATTTTGGAGCGGCACCGCCCGGACCCATTTTGGAGCGGCACCGCCCGGACCCATTTAGGCGCGGCACCGCACGGACCCATTTAGACGCGGCACCGCCCGGACCCATTTAGATGCGTCACCGCCCGGACCCATTTAGGCGCGGCACCGCCCGGACCCATTTAGGCGCGGCACCGCCCGGACCCATTTTGGCGCGGCACCGCCCGGACCCATTTAGGCGCGGCACCGTCCGGACCCATTTTGGCGCGGCACCGCCCGGACCCATTTAGACGCGGCACCGCCCGGACCCATTTTGGAGCGGCACCGCCCGGACCCATTTAGGCGCGGCACCGCCCGGACCCATTTAGGCGCGGCACCGCCCGGACCCATTTTGGCGCGGCACCGCCCGGACCCATTTAGGCGCGGCACCGCCCGGACCCATTCAGGCGCGGCACCCCCCGGACCCATTTAG
The DNA here is from genome assembly GCA_036873955.1 of Mergus octosetaceus. Lineage (NCBI taxonomy): Eukaryota > Metazoa > Chordata > Aves > Anseriformes > Anatidae > Mergus > Mergus octosetaceus. The sequence goes on from JBAGBL010000131.1 coordinate 96,958, forward strand.
GCGCGGCACCGACCGGACCCATTCAGGCGCGGCACCGCCCGGACCCATTTAGGCGCGGCACCGCCCGGAACCATTTTGGCGCGGCACCGCCCGGACCCATTTTGGCGCGGCACCGCCCGGACCCATTTAGGCGCGGCACCGCCCGGACCCATTTTGGCGCGGCACCGCCCGGACCCATTTAGACGCGGCACCGCCCGGACCCATTTAGGCGCGGCACCGCCCGGACCCATTTAGGCGCGGCACCGCCCGGACCCATTTTGGAGCGGCACCGCCTGGACCCATTTTGGAGCGGCACCGCCCGGACCCATTTTGAAGCGGCACTGCCAGGAGCCATTTTGGCGCGGCACCGCCCGGACCCATTTAGGCGCGGCACCGCCCGGACCCATTTTGGCGCGGCACCGCCCGGACCCATTTAGGCGCGGCACCGCCCGGACCCATTTTGGAGCGGCACCGCCCGGACCCATTTAGGCGCGGCACCGCCCGGACCCATTTAGAAGCGGCACCGCCCGGACCCATTTTGGAGCAGCACCGCCCGGACCCATTTAGAAGCGGCACCGCCCGGACCCATTTTGGCGCGGCACCGCCCGGACCCATTTAGGCGCGGCACCGCCTGGACCCATTTAGGCGCGGCACCGCCCGGAACCATTTAGGCGCGGCACCGCCCGGACCCATTTTGGAGCGGCACCGCCCGGACCCATTTAGGCGCGGCACCGCCCGGACCCATTTAGGCGCGGCACCGCCCGGACCCATTTTGGAGCGGCACCGCCCGGACCCATTTAGGCGCGGCACCGCCCGGACCCATTTTGGAGCGGCACCGCCCGGACCCATTTTGGAGCGGCACCGCCCGGACCCATTTAGGCGCGGCACCGCACGGACCCATTTAGGCGCGGCACCGCCCGGACCCATTTTGGCGCGGCACCGCCCGGACCCATTCAGGCGCGGCACCGCCCGGACCCATTTTGGCGCGGCACCGCCCGGACCCATTTAGGCGCGGCACCGCCCGGACCCATTTTGGAGCGGCACCGCCCGGACCCATTTAGGCGCGGCACCGCCCGGACCCATTTAGGCGCGGCACCCCCCGGACCCATTTAGACGCGGCACCGCCCGGACCCATTTTGGCGCGGCACCGCCCGGACCCATTTAGGCGCGGCACCGCCCGGACCCATTTAGACGCGGCACCGCCCGGACCCATTTAGGCGCGGCACCGCCCGGACCCATTTAGAAGCGGCACCGCCCGGACCCATTTTGGAGCGGCACCGCCCGGACCCATTTAGAAGCGGCACCGCCCGGACCCATTTTGGAGCGGCACCGCCCGGACCCATTTAGGCGCGGCACCGCCCGGACCCATTTAGACGCGGCACCGCCCGGACCCATTTAGGCGCGGCACCGCCCGGACCCATTTTGGCGCGGCACCGCCCGGACCCATTTAGAAGCGGCACCGCCCGGACCCATTTAGAAGCGGCACCGCCCGGACCCATTTAGGCGCGGCACCGCCCGGACCCATTTAGAAGCGGCACCGCCCGGACCCATTTTGGCGCGGCACCGCCCGGACCCATTTTGGCGCGGCACCGCCCGGACCCATTTAGGCGCGGCACCGCCCGGACCCATTTTGGCGCGGCACCGCCCGGACCCATTTTGGAGCGGCACCGGCCGGACCCATTTAGGCGCGGCACCGCCCGGACCCATTTAGGCGCGGCACCGCCCGGACCCATTTAGAAGCGGCACCGCCCGGACCCATTTAGGCGCGGCACCGCCCGGACCCATTTAGAAGCGGCACCGCCCGGACCCATTTTGGCGCGGCACCGCCCGGAACCATTTTGGCGCGGCACCGCCCGGACCCATTTTGGCGCGGCACCGCCCGGACCCATTTAGACGCGGCACCGCCCGGACCCATTTAGGCGCGGCACCGACCGGACCCATTCAGGCGCGGCACCGCCCGGACCCATTTAGGCGCGGCACCGCCCGGAACCATTTTGGCGCGGCACCGCCCGGACCCATTTAGGCGCGGCACCGCCCGGAACCATTTTGGCGCGGCACCGCCCGGACCCATTTAGGCGCGGCACCGCCCGGACCCATTTAGGCGCTGCACCGCCCGGACCCATTTTGGCGCGCCACCGCCCGGACCCATTTAGACGCGGCACCGCCCGGACCCATTTAGGCGCGGCACCGCCCGGACCCATTTTGGCGCGGCACCGCCCGGACCCATTTAGGCACGGCACCGCCCGGACCCATTTAGGCGCGGCACCGCCCGGACCCATTTTGGCGCGGCACCGCCCGGACCCATTTAGGCGCGGCACCGCCCGGACCCATTTTGGAGCGGCACCGCCCGGACCCATTTAGGCGCGGCACCGCCCGGACCCATTTAGAAGCGGCACCGCCCGGACCCATTTAGAAGCGGCACCGCCCGGAACCATTTTGGCGCGGCACCGCCCGGACCCATTTAGGCGCGGCACCGCCCGGACCCATTTTGGCGCGGCACCGCCCGGACCCATTTAGGCGCGGCACCGCCCGGACCCATTTTGGAGCGGCACCGCCCGGACCCATTTAGGCGCGGCACCGCCCGGACCCATTTAGAAGCGGCACCGCCCGGACCCATTTAGGCGCGGCACCGCCCGGACCCATTTAGAAGCGGCACCGCCCGGAACCATTTTGGCGCGGCACCGCCCGGACCCATTTTGGCGCGGCACTGCCCGGACCCATTTAGGCGCGGCACCGCCCGGACCCATTTAGACGCGGCACCGCCCGGACCCATTTAGGCGCGGCACCGCCCGGACCCATTTAGGCGCGGCACCGCCCGAACCCATTTTGGCGCGGCACCGCCCGGACCCATTTAGGCGCGGCACCGCCCGGACCCATTTAGGCGCGGCACCGCCCGGACCCATTTAGAAGCGGCACCGCCCGGACCCATTTAGAAGCGGCACCGCCCAGACCCATTTAGAAGCGGCACCGCCCGGAACCATTTTGGCGCGGCACCGCCCGGACCCATTTAGGCGCGGCACCGCCCGGACCCATTTTGGCGCGGCACCGCCCGGACCCATTTTGGCGCGGCACCGCCCGGACCCATTTAGGCGCGGCACCGCCCGGACCCATTTTGGAGCGGCACCGCCCGGACCCATTTAGGCGCGGCACCGCCCGGACCCATTTAGAAGCGGCACCGCCCGGACCCATTTAGGCGCGGCACCGCCCGGACCCATTTAGAAGCGGCACCGCCCGGAACCATTTTGGCGCGGCACCGCCCGGACCCATTTTGGCGCGGCACCGCCCGGACCCATTTAGGCGCGGCACCGCCCGGACCCATTTAGACGCGGCACCGCCCGGACCCATTTAGGCGCGGCACCGCCCGGACCCATTTAGAAGCGGCACCGCCCGGACCCATTTAGGCGCGGCACCGCCCGGACCCATTTAGGCGCGGCACCGCCCGAACCCATTTTGGCGCGGCACCGCCCGGACCCATTTAGGCGCGGCACCGCCCGGACCCATTTAGGCGCAGCACCGCCCGGACCCATTTAGGCGCGGCACCGCCCGGACCCATTTTGGCGCGGCACCGCCCGGACCCATTTAGGCGCGGCACCGCCCGGACCCATTTTGGAGCAGCACCGCCCGGACCCATTTAGGCGCGGCACCGCCCGGACCCATTTAGGCGTGGCACCGCCCGGACCCATTTAGAAGCGGCACCGCCCGGACCCATTTAGAAGCGGCACCGCCCGGACCCATTTTGGCGCGGCACCGCCCGGACCCATTTAGGCGCGGCACCGCCCGGACCCATTTAGGCGCGGCACCGCCCGGACCCATTTAGAAGCGGCACCGCCCGGACCCATTTTGGAGCGGCACCGCCCGGACCCATTTAGAAGCGGCACCGCCCGGACCCATTTTGGCGCGGCACCGCCCGGACCCATTTAGGCGCGGCACCGCCTGGACCCATTTAGGCGCGGCACCGCCCGGAAACATTTAGGCGCGGCACCGCCCGGACCCATTTTGGAGCGGCACCGCCCGGACCCATTTAGGCGCGGCACCGCCCGGACCCATTTAGGCGCGGCACCGCCCGGACCCATTTTGGAGCGGCACCGCCCGGACCCATTTAGGCGCGGCACTGCCCGGACCCATTTTGGAGCGGCACCGCCCGGACCCATTTTGGAGCGGCACCGCCCGGACCCATTTAGACGCGGCACCGCCCGGACCCATTTAGGCGCGGCACCGCCCGGACCCATTTTGGCGCGGCACCGCCCGGACCCATTTAGGCGCGGCACCGCCCGGACCCATTTAGGCGCGGCACCGCCCGGAACCATTTTGGCGCGGCACCGCCCGGACCCATTTTGGCGCGGCACCGCCCGGACCCATTTAGGCGCGGCACCGCCCGGACCCATTTAGACGCGGCACCGCCCGGACCCATTTAGGCGCGGCACCGCCCGGACCCATTTTGGCGCGGCACCGCCCGGACCCATTTAGGCGCGGCACCGCCCGGACCCATTTTGGCGCGGCACCGCCCGGACCCATTTTGGAGCGGCACCGCCCGGACCCATTTAGGCGCGGCACCGCCCGGACCCATTTAGGCGCGGCACCGCCCGGACCCATTTAGAAGCGGCACCGCCCGGAACCATTTTGGCGCGGCACCGCCCGGAAACATTTAGGCGCGGCACCGCCCGGACCCATTTAGGCGCGGCACCGCCCGGACCCATTTTGGCGCGGCACCGCCCGGACCCATTTAGGCGCGGCACCGCCCGGACCCATTTTGGAGCGGCACCGCCCGGACCCATTTAGGCGCGGCACCGCCCGGACCCATTTAGGCGCGGCACCGCCCGGACCCATTTAGAAGCGGCACCGCCCGGACCCATTTTGGCGCGGCACCGCCCGGACCCATTTTGGCGCGGCACCGCCCGGATCCATTTAGGCGCGGCACCGCCCGGACCCATTTTGGAGCGGCACCGCCCGGACCCATTTAAGCGCGGCACCGCCCGGACCCATTTAGGCGCGGCACCGCCCGGAACCATTTTGGCGCGGCACCGCCCGGACCCATTTTGGCGCGGCACCGCCCGGACCCATTTAGGCGCGGCACCGCCCGGACCCATTCAGGCGCGGCACTGCCCGGACCCATTTAGGCGCGGCACCGACCGGACCCATTCAGGCGCGGCACCGCCCGGACCCATTTAGGCGCGGCACCGCCCGGACCCATTTAGGCGCGGCACCGCCCGGACCCATTTAGAAGCGGCACCGCCCGGAACCATTTTGGCGCGGCACCGCCCGGACCCATTTTGGCGCGGCACCGCCCGGACCCATTTAGGCGCGGCACCGCCCGGACCCATTTAGGCGCGGCACCGCCCGGACCCATTTTGGAGCGGCACCGCCCGGACCCATTTAGGCGCGGCACAGCCCGGACCCATTTTGGAGCGGCACCGCCCGGACCCATTTAGGCGCGGCACCGCCCGGACCCATTTAGGCGCGGCACCGCCCGGACCCATTTAGGCGCGGCACCGACCGGACCCATTCAGGCGCGGCACCGCCCGGACCCATTTTGGCGCGGCACCGCCCGGACCCATTTAGGCGCGGCACCGCCCGGACCTATTTAGAAGCGGCACCGCCCGGAACCATTTTGGCGCGGCACCGCCCGGACCCATTTTGGCGCGGCACCGCCCGGACCCATTTAGGCGCGGCACCGCCCGGACCCATTTTGGCGCGGCACCGCCCGGACCCATTTAGGCGCGGCACCGCCCGGACCCATTTAGGCGCGGCACCGCCCGGACCCATTTTGGTGCGGCACCGCCCGGACCCATTTTGGAGCGGCACCGCCCGGACCCATTTTGGCGCGGCACCGCCCGGACCCATTTAGGCGCGGCACCGCCCGGACCCATTTTGGCGCGGCACCGCCCGGACCCATTTAGGCGCGGCACCGCCCGGACCCATTTAGGCGCGGCACCGCCCGGACCCATTTAGAAGCGGCACCGCCCGGACCCATTTTGGCGCGGCACCGCCCGGACCCATTTAGGCGCGGCACCGCCCGGACCCATTTTGGAGCGGCACCGCCCGGACCCATTTAGGCGCGGCACCGCCCGGACCCATTTTGGAGCGGCACCGCCCGGACCCATTTTGGAGCGGCACCGCCCGGACCCATTTAGGCGCGGCACCGCACGGACCCATTTAGACGCGGCACCGCCCGGACCCATTTAGACGCGTCACCGCCCGGACCCATTTAGGCGCGGCACCGCCCGGACCCATTTAGGCGCGGCACCGCCCGGACCCATTTTGGCGCGGCACCGCCCGGACCCATTTAGGCGCGGCACCGTCCGGACCCATTTTGGCGCGGCACCGCCCGGACCCATTTAGACGCGGTACCGCCCGGACCCATTTTGGAGCGGCACCGCCCGGACCCATTTAGGCGCGGCACCGCCCGGACCCATTTAGGCGCGGCACCGCCCGGAACCATTTTGGCGCGGCACCGCCCGGACCCATTTTGGCGCGGCACCGCCCGGACCCATTTAGGCGCGGCACCGCCCGGACCCATTCAGGCGCGGCACCCCCCGGACCCATTTAGGCGCGGCACCGACCGGACCCATTCAGGCGTGGCACCGCCCGGACCCATTTAGGCGCGGCACCGCCCGGAACCATTTTGGCGCGGCACCGCCCGGACCCATTTTGGCGCGGCACCGCCCGGACCCATTTAGACGCGGCACCGCCCGGACCCATTTTGGCGCGGCACCGCCCGGACCCATTTAGACGCGGCACCGCCCGGACCCATTTAGGCGCGGCACCGCCCGGACCCATTTTGGAGCGGCACCGCCTGGACCCATTTTGGAGCGGCACCGCCCGGACCCATTTAGGCGCGGCACCGCCCGGACCCATTTTGGCGCGGCACCGCCCGGACCCATTTAGGCGCGGCACCGACCGGACCCATTCAGGCGCGGCACCGCCCGGACCCATTTAGGCGCGGCACCGCCCGGACCCATTTAGGCGCGGCACCGCCCGGACCCATTTTGGCGCGGCACCGCCCGGACCCATTTAGGCGCGGCACCGCCCGGACCCATTTTGGCGCGGCACCGCCCGGACCCATTTAGGCGCGGCACCGCCCGGACCCATTTTGAAGCGGCACCGCCCGGACCCATTTAGGCGCGGCACCGCCCGGACCCATTTAGGCGCGGCACCGCCCGGACCCATTTTGGCGCGGCACCGCCCCGACCCATTTAGACGCGGCACCGCCCGGACCCATTTTGGAGCGGCACCGCCCGGACCCATTTTGGCGCGGCACCGCCCGGACCCATTTAGGCGTGGCACCGCCCGGACCCATTTAGAAGCGGCACCGCCCGGACCCATTTAGAAGCGGCACCGCCCGGACCCATTTTGGCGCGGCACCGCCCGGACCCATTTAGGCGCGGCACCGCCCGGACCCATTTAGAAGCGGCACCGCCCGGACCCATTTTGGAGCGGCACCGCCCGGACCCATTTAGGCGCGGCACCGCCCGGACCCATTTTGGCGCGGCACCGCCCGGACCCATTTATTGCGCGGTACCGCCTGGACCCATTTAGGCGCGGCACCGCCCGGAACCATTTAGGCGCGGCACCGCCCGGACCCATTTTGGAGCGGCACCGCCCGGACCCATTTAGGCGCGGCACCGCCCGGACCCATTTAGGCGCGGCACCGCCCGGACCCATTTTGGAGCGGCACCGCCCGGACCCATTTAGGCGCGGCACCGCCCGGACCCATTTTGGAGCGGCACCGCCCGGACCCATTTTGGAGCGGCACCGCCCGGACCCATTTAGGCGCGGCACCGCCCGGACCCATTTAGAAGCGGCACCGCCCGGACCCATTTTGGCGCGGCACCGCCCGGACCCATTTAGGCGCGGCACCGCCCGGACCCATTTAGAAGCGGCACCGCCCGGACCCATTTTGGCGCGGCACCGCCCGGACCCATTTAGGCGCGGCACCGCCCGGACCCATTTAGGCGCGGCACCGCCCGGACCCATTTAGGCGCGGCACCGACCGGACCCATTCAGGCGCGGCACCGCCCGGACCCATTTAGGCGCGGCACCGCCCGGAACCATTTTGGCGCGGCACCGCCCGGACCCATTTAGGCGCGGCACCGCCCGGAACCATTTTGGCGCGGCACCGCCCGGACCCATTTAGGCGCGGCACCGCCCGGACCCATTTAGGCGCGGCACCGCCCGGACCCATTTTGGCGCGCCACCGCCCGGACCCATTTAGACGCGGCACCGCCCGGACCCATTTAGGCGCGGCACCGCCCGGACCCATTTTGGCGCGGCACCGCCCGGACCCATTTAGGCACGGCACCGCCCGGACCCATTTAGGCGCGGCACCGCCCGGACCCATTTTGGCGCGGCACCGCCCGGACCCATTTAGGCGCGGCACCGCCCGGACCCATTTTGGAGCGGCACCGCCCGGACCCATTTAGGCGCGGCACCGCCCGGACCCATTTAGAAGCGGCACCGCCCGGACCCATTTAGAAGCGGCACCGCCCAGACCCATTTAGAAGCGGCACCGCCCGGACCCATTTTGGCGCGGCACCGCCCGGACCCATTTAGGCGCGGCACCGCCCGGACCCATTTTGGCGCGGCACCGCCCGGACCCATTTAGGCGCGGCACCGCCCGGACCCATTTTGGCGCGGCACCGCCCGGACCCATTTAGGCGCGGCACCGCCCGGACCCATTTTGGAGCGGCACCGCCCGGACCCATTTAGGCGCGGCACCGCCCGGACCCATTTAGAAGCGGCACCGCCCGGAACCATTTTGGCGCGGCACCGCCCGGACCCATTTTGGAGCGGCACCGCCCGGACCCATTTAGGCGCGGCACCGCCCGGACCCATTTTGGCGCGGCACCGCCCGGACCCATTTAGGCGCGGCACCGCCCGGACCCATTTTGGAGCGGCACCGCCCGGACCCATTTAGGCGCGGCACCGCCCGGACCCATTTAGGCGCGGCACCGCCCGGACCCATTTTGGAGCGGCACCGCCCGGAACCATTTTGGCGCGGCACCGCCCGGACCCATTTTGGCGCGGCACCGCCCGGACCCATTTAGGCGCGGCACCGCCCGGACCCATTTTGGAGCGGCACCGCCCGGACCCATTTAGGCGCGGCACCGCCCGGACCCATTTAGAAGCGGCACCGCCCGGACCCATTTAGGCGCGGCACCGCCCGGACCCATTTAGAAGCGGCACCGCCCGGAACCATTTTGGCGCGGCACCGCCCGGACCCATTTTGGCGCGGCACCGCCCGGACCCATTTAGGCGCGGCACCGCCCGGACCCATTTAGACGCGGCACCGCCCGGACCCATTTAGGCGCGGCACCGCCCGGACCCATTTAGAAGCGGCACCGCCCGGACCCATTTTGGCGCGGCACCGCCCGGACCCATTTAGACGCGGCACCGCCCGGACCCATTTAGGCGCGGCACCGCCCGGACCCATTTAGGCGCGGCACCGCCCGGACCCATTTTGGCGCGGCACCGCCCGGACCCATTTAGGCGCGGCACCGCCCGGACCCATTTTGGCGCGGCACCGCCCGGACCCATTTAGGCGCGGCACCGCCCGGACCCATTTAGAAGCGGCACCGCCCGGACCCATTTTGGCGCGGCACCGCCCGGACCCATTTAGGCGCGGCACCGCCCGGACCCATTTTGGCGCGGCACCGCCCGGACCCATTTAGGCGCGGCACCGCCCGGACCCATTTTGGAGCGGCACCGCCCGGACCCATTTAGGCGCGGCACCGCCCGGACCCATTTAGGCGCGGCACCGCCCGGACCCATTTAGAAGCGGCACCGCCCGGACCCATTTTGGCGCGGCACCGCCCGGACCCATTTTGGCGCAGCACCGCCCGGACCCATTTTGGAGCGGCACCGCCCGGACCCATTTAGGCGCGGCACCGCCCGGACCCATTTAGGCGCGGCACCGCCCGGACCCATTTTGGAGCGGCACCGCCCGGACCCATTTAGGCGCGGCACCGCCCGGACCCATTTAGAAGCGGCACCGCCCGGAACCATTTTGGCGCGGCACCGCCCGGACCCATTTAGGCGCGGCACCGCCCGGACCCATTTAGGCGCGGCACCGCCCGGACCCATTTTGGCGCGGCACCGCCCGGACCCATTTAGGCGCGGCACCGCCCGGACCCATTTTGGAGCGACACCGCCCGGACCCATTTAGGCGCGGCACCGCCCGGACCCATTTAGACGCGGCACCGCCCGGAACCATTTTGGCGCGGCACCGCCCGGACCCATTTAGGCGCGGCACCGCCCGGACCCATTTAGGCGCGGCACCGCCCGGACCCATTTTGGAGCGGCACCGCCCGGACCCATTTAGGCGCGGCACCGCCCGGACCCATTTTGGCGCGGCACCGCCCGGACCCATTTAGGCGCGGCACCGCCCGGACCCATTTTGGAGCGACACCGCCCGGACCCATTTAGGCGCGGCACCGCCCGGACCCATTTAGACGCGGCACCGCCCGGACCCATTTAGGCGCGGCACCGCCCGGACCCATTTAGGCGCGGCACCGCCCGGAACCATTTAGGCGCGGCACCGCCCGGACCCATTTTGGCGCGGCACCGCCCGGACCCATTTAGGCGCGGCACCGCCCGGACCCATTTAGGCGCGGCACCGCCCGGACCCATTTAGAAGCGGCACCGCCCGGACCCATTTAGGCGCGGCACCGCCCGGACCCATTTTGGCGCGGCACCGCCCGGACCCATTTTGGCGCGGCACCGCCCGGACCCATTTAGGCGCGGCACCGCCCGGACCCATTTTGGCGCGGCACCGCCCGGACCCATTTAGGCGCGGCACCGCCCGGACCCATTTTGGAGCGGCACCGCCCGGACCCATTTAGGCGCGGCACCGCCCGGACCCATTTAGACGCGGCACCGCCCGGACCCATTTAGGCGCGGCACCGCCCGGACCCATTTAGAAGCGGCACCGCCCGGACCCATTTTGGCGCGGCACTGCCCGGACCCATTTAGACGCGGCACCGCCCGGACCCATTTAGGCGCGGCACCGCCCGGACCCATTTAGGCGCGGCACCGCCCGGACCCATTTTGGAGCGGCACCGCCCGGACCCATTTAGGCGCGGCACCGCCCGGACCCATTTAGGCGCGGCACCGCCCGGACCCATTTAGAAGCGGCACCGCCCGGACCCATTTTGGCGCGGCACCGCCCGGACCCATTTTGGCGCGGCACCGCCCGGACCCATTTTGGAGCGGCACCGCCCGGACCCATTTAGGCGCGGCACCGCCCGGACCCATTTAGGCGCGGCACCGCCCGGACCCATTTTGGAGCGGCACCGCCCGGACCCATTTAGGCGCGGCACCGCCCGGACCCATTTAGAAGCGGCACCGCCCGGAACCATTTTGGCGCGGCACCGCCCGGACCCATTTAGGCGCGGCACCGCCCGGACCCATTTAGGCGCGGCACCGCCCGGACCCATTTTGGCGCGGCACCGCCCGGACCCATTTAGGCGCGGCACCGCCCGGACCCATTTTGGAGCGACACCGCCCGGACCCATTTAGGCGCGGCACCGCCCGGACCCATTTAGACGCGGCACCGAGCGGAACCATTTTGGCGCGGCACCGCCCGGACCCATTTAGGCGCGGCACCGCCCGGACCCATTTAGGCGCGGCACCGCCCGGACCCATTTTGGAGCGGCACCGCCCGGACCCATTTAGGCGCGGCACCGCCCGGACCCATTTTGGCGCGGCACCGCCCGGACCCATTTAGGCGCGGCACCGCCCGGACCCATTTTGGAGCGACACCGCCCGGACCCATTTAGGCGCGGCACCGCCCGGAACCATTTAGACGCGGCACCGCCCGGACCCATTTAGGCGCGGCACCGCCCGGACCCATTTAGGCGCGGCACCGCCCGGAACAATTTAGGCGCGGCACCGCCCGGACCCATTTTGGCGCGGCACCGCCCGGACCCATTTAGGCGCGGCACCGCCCGGACCCATTTTGGCGCGGCACCGCCCGGACCCATTTAGGCGCGGCACCGCCCGGACCCATTTAGAAGCGGCACCGCCCGGACCCATTTAGGCGCGGCACCGCCCGGACCCATTTTGGCGCGGCACCGCCCGGACCCATTTTGGCGCGGCACCGCCCGGACCCATTTAGGCGCGGCACCGCCCGGACCCATTTTGGCGCGGCACCGCCCGGACCCATTTAGGCGCGGCACCGCCCGGACCCATTTTGGAGCGGCACCGCCTGGACCCATTTAGGCGCGGCACCGCCCGGACCCATTTAGGCGCGGCACCGCCCGGACCCATTTAGGCGCGGCACCGACCGGACCCATTCAGGCGCGGCACCGCCCGGACCCATTTAGGCGCGGCACCGCCCGGAACCATTTTGGCGCGGCACCGCCCGGACCCATTTAGGCGCGGCACCGCCCGGAACCATTTTGGCGCGGCACCGCCCGGACCCATTTAGGCGCGGCACCGCCCGGACCCATTTAGGCGTGGCACCGCCCGGACCCATTTTGGCGCGGCACCGCCCGGACCCATTTAGGCGCGGCACCGCCCGGACCCATTTTGGCGCGGCACCGCCCGGACCCATTTAGGCGCGGCACCGCCCGGACCCATTTTGGAGCGGCACCGCCCGGACCCATTTAGGCGCGGCACCGCCCGGACCCATTTAGAAGCGGCACCGCCCGGACCCATTTAGAAGCGGCACCGCCCAGACCCATTTAGAAGCGGCACCGCCCGGAACCATTTTGGCGCGGCACCGCCCGGACCCATTTAGGCGCGGCACCGCCCGGACCCATTTTGGCGCGGCACCGCCCGGACCCATTTAGGCGCGGCACCGCCCGGACCCATTTTGGCGCGGCACCGCCAGGACCCATTTAGGCGCGGCACCGCCCGGACCCATTTTGGAGCGGCACCGCCCGGACCCATTTAGGCGCGGCACCGCCCGGACCCATTTAGGCGCGGCACCGCCCGGACCCATTTTGGCGCGGCACCGCCCGGACCCATTTAGGCGCGGCACCGCCCGGACCCATTTTGGAGCGACACCGCCCGGACCCATTTAGGCGCGGCACCGCCCGGACCCATTTAGGCGCGGCACCGCCCGGACCCATTTAGGCGCGGCACCGCCCGGAACAATTTAGGCGCGGCACCGCCCGGACCCATTTTGGCGCGGCACCGCCCGGACCCATTTAGGCGCGGCACCGCCCGGACCCATTTTGGCGCGGCACCGCCCGGACCCATTTAGGCGCGGCACCGCCCGGACCCATTTAGGCGCGACACCGCCCGGACCCATTTAGGCGCGGCACCGACCGGACCCATTCAGGCGCGGCACCGCCCGGACCCATTTAGGCGCGGCACCGCCCGGAACCATTTTGGCGCGGCACCGCCCGGACCCATTTAGGCGTGGCACCGCCCGGAACCATTTTGGCGCGGCACCGCCCGGACCCATTTAGGCGCGGCACCGCCCGGACCCATTTAGGCGCGGCACCGCCCGGACCCATTTTGGCGCGCCACCGCCCGGACCCATTTAGACGCGGCACCGCCCGGACCCATTTAGGCGCGGCACCGCCCGGACCCATTTTGGCGCGGCACCGCCCGGACCCATTTAGGCGCGGCACCGCCCGGACCCATTTTGGCGCGGCACCGCCCGGACCCATTTAGGCGCGGCACCGCCCGGACCCATTTTGGAGCGGCACCGCCCGGACCCATTTAGGCGCGGCACCGCCCGGACCCATTTAGAAGCGGCACCGCCCAGACCCATTTAGAAGCGGCACCGCCCGGAACCATTTTGGCGCGGCACCGCCCGGACCCATTTAGGCGCGGCACCGCCCGGACCCATTTTGGCGCGGCACCGCCCGGACCCATTTAGGCGCGGCACCGCCCGGACCCATTTTGGCGCGGCACCGCCCGGACCCATTTAGGCGCGGCACCGCCCGGACCCATTTTGGAGCGGCACCGCCCGGACCCATTTAGGCGCGGCACCGCCCGGACCCATTTAGAAGCGGCACCGCCCGGAACCATTTTGGCGCGGCACCGCCCGGACCCATTTAGGCGCGGCACCGCCCAGAACCATTTTGGCGCGGCACCGCCCGGACCCATTTTGGCGCGGCACCGCCCGGACCCATTTAGGCGCGGCACCGCCCGGACCCATTTTGGCGCGGCACCGCCCGGACCCATTTAGGCGCGGCACCGCCCGGACCCATTTTGGAGCGGCACCGCCCGTACCCATTTAGGCGCGGCACCGCCCGGACCCATTTAGGCGCGGCACCGCCCGGACCCATTTAGAAGCGGCACCGCCCGGAACCATTTTGGCGCGGCACCGCCCGGACCCATTTTGGCGCGGCACCGCCCGGACCCATTTAGGCGCGGCACCGCCCGGACCCATTTAGACGCGGCACCGCCCGGACCCATTTAGGCGCGGCACCGCCCGGACCCATTTAGAAGCGGCACCGCCCGGACCCATTTTGGCGCGGCACCGCCCGGACCCATTTAGGCGCGGCACCGCCCGGACCCATTTTGGCGCGGCACCGCCCGGACCCATTTAGGCGCGGCACCGCCCGGACCCATTTTGGCGCGGCACCGCCCGGACCCATTTAGGCGCGGCACCGCCCGGACCCATTTTGGCGCGGCACCGCCCGGACCCATTTAGGCGCGGCACCGCCCGGACCCATCTTGGCGCGGCACCGCCCGGACCCATTTAGGCGCGGCACCGCCCGGACCCATTTTGGAGCGGCACCGCCCGGACCCATTTTGGCGCGGCACCGCCCGGACCCATTTTGGCGCGGCACCGCCCGGACCCATTTAGAAGCGGCACCGCCCGGAACCATTTTGGCGCGGCACCGCCCGGACCCATTTAGGCGCGGCACCGCCCGGACCCATTTTGGCGCGGCACCGCCCGGACCCATTTAGGCGCGGCACCGCCCGGACCCATTTTGGAGCGGCACCGCCCGGACCCATTTAGGCGCGGCACCGCCCGGACCCATTTAGCCGCGGCACCGCCCGGACCCATTTAGAAGCGGCACCGCCCGGACCCATTTTGGCGCGGCACCGCCCGGACCCATTTTGGCGTGGCACCGCCCGGACCCATTTAGAAGCGGCACCGCCCGGAACCATTTTGGCGCGGCACCGCCCGGACCCATTTAGGCGCGGCACCGCCCGGACCCATTTAGGCGCGGCACCGCCCGGACCCATTTTGGAGCGACACCGCCCGGACCCATTTAGGCGCGGCACCGCCCGGACCCATTTAGACGCGGCACCGCCCGGAACCATTTTGGCGCGGCACCGCCCGGACCCATTTAGGCGCGGCACCGCCCGGACCCATTTAGGCGCGGCACCGCCCGGACCCATTTAGGCGCGGCACCGCCCGGACCCATTTTGGAGCGGCACCGCCCGGACCCACTTAGGCGCGGCACCGCCCGGACCCATTTTGGCGCGGCACCGCCCGGACCCATTTAGGCGCGGCACCGCCCGGACCCATTTTGGAGCGACACCGCCCGGACCCATTTAGGCGCGGCACCGCCCGGACCCATTTAGACGCGGCACCGCCCGGACCCATTTAGGCGCGGCACCGCCCGGACCCATTTAGGCGCGGCACCGCCCGGAACCATTTAGGCGCGGCACCGCCCGGACCCATTTTGGCGCGGCACCGCCCGGACCCATTTAGGCGCGGCACCGCCCGGACCCATTTTGGCGCGGCACCGCCCGGACCCATTTAGGCGCGGCACCGCCCGGACCCATTTAGAAGCGGCACCGCCCGGACCCATTTAGGCGCGGCACCGCCCGGACCCATTTTGGCGCGGCACCGCCCGGACCCATTTAGGCGCGGCACCGCCCGGACCCATTTTGGCGCGGCACCGCCCGGACCCATTTAGGCGCGGCACCGCCCGGACCCATTCAGGCGCGGCACCGCCCGGACCCATTTAGGCGCGGCACCGCCCGGACCCATTTAGGCGCGGCACCGACCGGACCCATTCAGGCGCGGCACCGCCCGGACCCATTTTGGCGCGGCACCGCCCGGACCCATCTTGGCGCGGCACCGCCCGGACCCATTTAGGCGCGGCACCGCCCGGACCCATTTTGGAGCGGCACCGCCCGGACCCATTTAGGCGCGGCACCGCCCGGACCCATTTTGGCGCGGCACCGCCCGGACCCATTTAGAAGCGGCACCGCCCGGAACCATTTTGGCGCGGCACCGCCCGGACCCATTTAGGCGCGGCACCGCCCGGACCCATTTTGGCGCGGCACCGCCCGGACCCATTTAGGCGCGGCACCGCCCGGACCCATTTTGGAGCGGCACCGCCCGGACCCATTTAGGCGCGGCACCGCCCGGACCCATTTAGCCGCGGCACCGCCCGGACCCATTTAGAAGCGGCACCGCCCGGACCCATTTAGAAGCGGCACCGCCCGGACCCATTTTGGCGCGGCACCGCCCGGACCCATTTTGGCGTGGCACCGCCCGGACCCATTTAGAAGCGGCACCGCCCGGAACCATTTTGGCGCGGCACCGCCCGGACCCATTTAGGCGCGGCACCGCCCGGACCCATTTAGGCGCGGCACCGCCCGGACCCATTTTGGCGCGGCACCGCCCGGACCCATTTAGGCGCGGCACCGCCCGGACCCATTTTGGAGCGACACCGCCCGGACCCATTTAGGCGCGGCACCGCCCGGACCCATTTAGACGCGGCACCGCCCGGAACCATTTTGGCGCGGCACCGCCCGGACCCATTTAGGCGCGGCACCGCCCGGACCCATTTAGGCGCGGCACCGCCCGGACCCATTTTGGAGCGGCACCGCCCGGACCCATTTAGGCGCGGCACCGCCCGGACCCATTTTGGCGCGGCACCGCCCGGACCCATTTAGGCGCGGCACCGCCCGGACCCATTTTGGAGCGACACCGCCCGGACCCATTTAGGCGCGGCACCGCCCGGACCCATTTAGACGCGGCACCGCCCGGACCCATTTAGGCGCGGCACCGCCCGGACCCATTTAGGCGCGGCACCGCCCGGAACCATTTAGGCGCGGCACCGCCCGGACCCATTTTGGCGCGGCACCGCCCGGACCCATTTAGGCGCGGCACCGCCCGGACCCATTTTGGCGCGGCACCGCCCGGACCCATTTAGGCGCGGCACCGCCCGGACCCATTTAGAAGCGGCACCGCCCGGACCCATTTAGGCGCGGCACCGCCCGGACCCATTTTGGCGCGGCACCGCCCGGACCCATTTTGGCGCGGCACCGCCCGGACCCATTTAGGCGCGGCACCGCCCGGACCCATTTTGGCGCGGCACCGCCCGGACCCATTTAGGCGCGGCACCGCCCGGACCCATTTAGGCGCGGCACCGCCCGGACCCATTTAGGCGCGGCACCGACCGGACCCATTCAGGCGCGGCACCGCCCGGACCCATTTAGGCGCGGCACCGCCCGGAACCATTTTGGCGCGGCACCGCCCGGACCCATTTAGGCGCGGCACCGCCCGGAACCATTTTGGCGCGGCACCGCCCGGACCCATTTAGGCGCGGCACCGCCCGGACCCATTTTGGCGCGGCACCGCCCGGACCCATTTAGGCGCGGCACCGCCCGGACCCATTTTGGCGCGGCACCGCCCGGACCCATTTAGGCGCGGCACCGCCCGGACCCATTTTGGAGCGGCACCGCCCGGACCCATTTAGGCGCGGCACCGCCCGGACCCATTTAGCCGCGGCACCGCCCGGACCCATTTAGAAGCGGCACCGCCCGGACCCATTTAGAAGCGGCACCGCCCGGACCCATTTTGGCGCGGCACCGCCCGGACCCATTTTGGCGTGGCACCGCCCGGACCCATTTAGGCGCGGCACCGCCCGGACCCATTTTGGCGCGGCACCGCCCGGACCCATTTAGGCGCGGCACCGCCCGGAACCATTTTGGAGCGGCACCGCCCGGACCCATTTAGGCGCGGCACCGCCCGGACCCATTTAGAAGCGGCACCGCCCGGAACCATTTTGGCGCGGCACCGCCCGGACCCATTTTGGCGCGGTACCGCCCGGACCCATTTAGGCGCGGCACCGCCCGGAACCATTTTGGCGCGGCACCGCCCGGACCCATTTTGGAGCGGCACCGCCCGGACCCATTTAGGCGCGGCACCGCCCGGACCCATTTAGGCGCGGCACCGCCCGGACCCATTTTGGCGCGGCACCGCCCGGACCCATTTTGGAGCGGCACCGCCCGGACCCATTTAGGCGCGGCACCGCCCGGACCCATTTAGGAGCGGCACCGCCCGGACCCATTTAGGCGCGGCACCGCCCGGACCCATTTAGGCGCTGCACCGCCCGGACCCATTTAGGCGCGGCACCGCCCGGACCCATTTAGGCGCGGCACCGCCCGGACCCATTTAGGCGCTGCACCGCCCGGACCCATTTAGGCGCGGCACCGCCCGGACCCATTTAGGCGCGGCACCGCCCGGACCCATTTAGGAGCGGCACCGCCCGGACCCATTTAGGCGCGGCACCGCCCGGACCCATTTAGAAGCGGCACCGCCCGGACCCATTTAGGCGCGGCACCGCCCGGACCCATTTTGGCGTGGCACCGCCCGGACCCATTTAGAAGCGGCACCGCCCGGAACCATTTTGGCGCGGCACCGCCCGGACCCATTTAGGCGCGGCACCGCCCGGACCCATTTAGGCGCGGCACCGCCCGGACCCATTTTGGCGCGGCACCGCCCGGACCCATTTAGGCGCGGCACCGCCCGGACCCATTTTGGAGCGACACCGCCCGGACCCATTTAGGCGCGGCACCGCCCGGACCCATTTAGACGCGGCACCGCCCGGAACCATTTTGGCGCGGCACCGCCCGGACCCATTTAGGCGCGGCACCGCCCGGACCCATTTAGGCGCGGCACCGCCCGGACCCATTTTGGAGCGGCACCGCCCGGACCCATTTAGGCGCGGCACCGCCCGGACCCATTTTGGCGCGGCACCGCCCGGACCCATTTAGGCGCGGCACCGCCCGGACCCATTTTGGAGCGACACCGCCCGGACCCATTTAGGCGCGGCACCGCCCGGACCCATTTAGACGCGGCACCGCCCGGACCCATTTAGGCGCGGCACCGCCCGGAACCATTTAGGCGCGGCACCGCCCGGACCCATTTTGGCGCGGCACCGCCCGGACCCATTTAGGCGCGGCACCGCCCGGACCCATTTTGGCGCGGCACCGCCCGGACCCATTTAGGCGCGGCACCGCCCGGACCCATTTAGAAGCGGCACCGCCCGGACCCATTTAGGCGCGGCACCGCCCGGACCCATTTTGGAGCGGCACCGCCCGGACCCATTTAGGCGCGGCACCGCCCGGACCCATTTAGACGCGGCACCGCCCGGACCCATTTAGAAGCGGCACCGCCCGGACCCATTTAGAAGCGGCACCGCCCGGACCCATTTTGGCGCGGCACCGCCCGGACCCATTTTGGCGTGGCACCGCCCGGACCCATTTAGGCGCGGCACCGCCCGGACCCATTTTGGCGCGGCACCGCCCGGACCCATTTAGGCGCGGCACCGCCCGGAACCATTTTGGAGCGGCACCGCCCGGAACCATTTTGGCGCGGCACCGCCCGGACCCATTTAGGCGCGGCACCGCCCGGACCCATTTAGGCGCGGCACCGCCCGGAACCATTTTGGCGCGGCACCGCCCGGACCCATTTTGGAGCGGCACCGCCCGGACCCATTTATGCGCGGCACCGCCCGGACCCATTTAGGCGCGGCACCGCCCGGACCCATTTTGGCGCGGCACCGCCCGGACCCATTTTGGAGCGGCACCGCCCGGACCCATTTAGGCGCGGCACCGCCCGGACCCATTTAAGAGCGGCACCGCCCGGACCCATTTAGGCGCGGCACCGCCCGGACCCATTTAGGCGCTGCACCGCCCGGACCCATTTAGGCGCGGCACCGCCCGGACCCATTTAGGCGCGGCACCGCCCGGACCCATTTAGGCGCTGCACCGCCCGGACCCATTTAGGCGCGGCACCGCCCGGACCCATTTAGGCGCGGCACCGCCCGGACCCATTTAGGAGCGGCACCGCCCGGACCCATTTAGGCGCGGCACCGCCCGGACCCATTTAGGCGCTGCACCGCCCGGACCCATTTAGGCGCGGCACCGCCCGGACCCATTTAGGCGCGGCACCGCCCGGAATTATTTTGCAGCGGCACCGCCCGGACCCATTTAGGCGCGGCACCGCCCGGACCCATTTAGGCGCTGCACCGCCCGGACCCATTTAGGCGCGGCACCGCCCGGACCCATTTTGGCGCGGCACCGCCCGGACCCATTTAGGCGCGGCACCGCCCGGACCCATTTTGGCGCGGCACCGCCCGGACCCATTTAGGCGCGGCACCGCCCGGACCCATTTTGGCGCGGCACCGCCCAGACCCATTTAGGCGCGGCACCGCCCGGACCCATTTAGGCGCGGCACCGCCTGGACCCATTTAGGCGCGGCACCGCCCGGACCCATTTAGAAGCGGCACCGCCCGGACCCATTTTGGCGCGGCACCGCCCGGACCCATTTAGGCGCGGCACCGCCCGGACCCATTTTGGCGCGGCACCGCCCGGACCCATTTTGGAGCGGCACCGCCCGGACCCATTTAGGCGCGGCACCGCCCGGAATTATTTTGCAGCGGCACCGCCCGGACCCATTTTGGCGCGGCACCGCCCGGACCAATTTTGGAGCGGCACCGCCCGGACCCATTTAGGCGCGGCACCGCCCGGACCCATTTTGGCGCGGCACCGCCCGGACCCATTTAGGCGCGGCACCGCCCGGACCCATTTAGGCGCGGCACCGCCCGGACCCATTTTGGCGCGGCACCGCCCGGACCCATTTAGAAGCGGCACCGCCCGGACCCATTTAGGCGCGGCACCGCCGGGACCCATTTTGGCGCGGCACCGCCCAGACCCATTTTGGCGCGGCACCGCCTGGTCCCATTTTGGCGCGGCACCGCCCGGACCCATTTTGGCGCGGCACCGCCCGGACCCATTTAGGCGCGGCACCGCCCGGACCCATTTAGGCGCGGCACCGCCCGGACCCATTTTGGCGCGGCACCGCCCGGACCCATTTAGGCGCGGCACCGCCCGGACCCATTTTGGCGCGTCACCGCCCGGACCCATTTTGGAGCGGCACCGCCCGGACCCATTTAGGCGCGGCACCGCCCGGACCCATTTAGGCGCGGCACCGCCCGGACCCATTTAGGAGCGGCACCGCCCGGACCCATTTAGGCGCTGCACCGCCCGGACCCATTTAGGCGCGGCACCGCCCGGACCCATTTAGGCGCGGCACCGCCCGGACCCATTTAGGCGCTGCACCGCCCGGACCCATTTAGGAGCGGCACCGCCCGGACCCATTTAGGCGCGGCACCGCCCGGACCCATTTAGGAGCGGCACCGCCCGGACTCATTTAGGCGCGGCACCGCCCGGACCCATTTAGGCGCTGCACCGCCCGGACCCATGTAGGCGCGGCACCGCCCGGAATTATTTTGCAGCGGCACCGCCCCGACCCATTTAGGCGTGGCACCGCCCGGACCCATTTAGGCGCTGCACAGCCCGGACCCATTTAGGCGCGGCACCGCCCGGACCCATTTAGGCGCGGCACCGCCCGGACCCATTTAGGCGCTGCACCGCCCGGACCCATTTAGGCGCGGCACCGCCCGGACCCATTTAGGAGCGGCACCGCCCGGACCCATTTAGGCGCGGCACCGCCCGGACCCATTTAGGCGCTGCACCGCCCGGTCCCATTTAGGCGCGGCACCGCCCGGACCAATTTAGGCGCGGCACCGCCCGGAATTATTTTGCAGCGGCACCGCCCGGACCCATTTAGGCGCGGCACCGCCCGGACCCATTTAGGCGCGGCACCGCCCGGACCCATTTAGGCGCGGCACCGCCCGGACCCATTTAGGCGCGGCACCGCCCGGACCCATTTTGGCGCGGCACCGCCCGGACCCATTTAGGCGCGGCACCGCCCGGACCCATTTTGGAGCGGCACCGCCCGACCCATTTAGGCGCGGCACCGCCCGGACCCATTTAGGCGCGGCACCGCCCGGACCCATTTAGGCGCGGCACCGCCCGGACCCATTTAGAAGCGGCACCGCCCGGAACCATTTTGGCGCGGCACCGCCCGGACACATTTAGGCGCGGCACCGCCCGGACCCATTTAGGCGCGGCACCGCCCGGACCCATTTTGGAGCGGCACCGCCCGGACCCATTTAGGCGCGGCACCGCCCGGACCCATTTAGGTGCGGCACCGCCCGGACCCATTTAGAAGCGGCACCGCCCGGAACCATTTTGGCGCGGCACCGCCCGGACCCATTTAGGCGCGGCACCGCCCGGACCCATTTTGGAGCGGCACCGCCCGGACCCATTTAGGCGCGGCACTGTTCGGTCCCATTTAGGCGCGGCACCGCCCGGACCCATTTTGGAGCGGCACCGCCCGGACCCATTTTGGAGTGGCACCGCCCGGACCCATTTTGGAGCGGCACCGCCCGGACCCATTTAGGCGCGGCACCGCCCGGACCCATTTAGGCGCGGCACCGCCCGGACCCATTTTGGAGCGGCACCGCCCGGACCCATTTAGGCGCGGCACCGCCCGGACCCATTTAGAAGCGGCACCGCCTGGAACCATTTTGGCGCGGCACCGCCCGGACCCATTTAGGCGCGGCACCGCCCGGACCCATTTAGAAGCGGCACCGCCCGGACCCATTTTGGCGCGGCACCGCCCGGACCCTTTTAGGCGCGGCACCGCCCGGACCCATTTTGGCGCGGCACCGCCCGGACCCATTTAGGCGCATCACCGCCCGGACCCATTTTGGAGCGGCACCGCCCGGACCCATTTAGGCGCGGCACCGCCCGGACCCATTTAGGCGCGGCACCGCCCGGACCCATTTAGACGCGGCACCGCCCGGAACCATTTTGGCGCGGCACCGCCCGGACCCATTTAGGCGCGGCACCGCCCGGACCCATTTAGACGCGGCACCGCCCGGACCCATTTTGGCGCGGCACCGCCCGGACCCATTTAGGCGCGGCACCGCCCGGACCCATTTAGGAACGGCACCGCCCGGACCCATTTAGGCGCGGCACCGCCCGGACCCATTTAGGCGCGGCACCGCCGGGACCCATTTAGGCGCGGCACCGCCCGGACCCATTTTGGCGCGGCACCGCCCGGACCCATTTAGGCGCGGCACTGCCCGGACCCATTTTGGAGCGGCACCGCCCGGACCCATTTAGGCGCGGCACCGCCCGGACCCATTTAGACGCGGCACCGCCCGGACCCATTTAGGCGCGGCACCGCCCGGACCCATTTAGGCGCGGCACCGCCCGGACCCATTTTGGAGCGGCACCGCCCGGACCCATTTAGGCGCGGCACCGCCCGGACCCATTTAGGCGCGGCACCGCCCGGACCCATTTAGGCGCGGCACCGCCCGGAACCATTTAGGCGCGGCACCGCCCGGAACCATTTTGGCGCGGCACCGCCCGGACCCATTTTGGCGCGGCACCGCCCGGACCCATTTAGGCGCGGCACCGCCCGGACCCATTTTGGAGCGGCACCGCCCGGACCCATTTAGGCGCGTCACCGCCCGGACCCATTTAGGCGCGGCACCGCCCGGACCCATTTAGGCGCGGCACCGCCCGGACCCATTTAGAAGCGGCACCGCCCGGAACCATTTTGGCGCGGCACCGCCCGGACCCATTTAGGCGCGGCACCGCCCGGACCCATTTTGGCGCGGCACCGCCCGGACCCATTTAGGCGCGGCACCGCCCGGACCCATTTTCGAGCGGCACCGCCCGGACCCATTTAGGCGCGGCACCGCCCGGACCCATTTAGGCGCGGCACCGCCCGGACCCATTTTGGAGCGGCACCGCCCGGACCCATTTAGGCGCGGCACCGCCCGGTCCCATTTAGGCGCGGCACCGCCCGGACCCATTTTGGAGCGGCACCGCCCGGACCCATTTAGGCGCGGCACCGCCCGGACCCATTTTGGAGCGGCACCGCCCGGACCCATTTAGGCGCGGCACCGCCCGGGCCCATTTAGGCGCGGCACCGCCCGGACCCATTTTGGAGCGGCACCGCCCGGACCCATTTAGGCGCGGCACCGCCCGGACCCATTTAGAAGCGGCACCGCCCGGAACCATTTTGGCGCGGCACCGCCCGGACCCATTTAGGCGCGGCACCGCCCGGACCCATTTAGGCGCGGCACCGCCCGGACCCATTTTGGCGCGGCACCGCCCGGACCCATTTAGGCGCGGCACCGCCCGGACCCATTTAGGCGCGGCACCGCCCGGACCCATTTAGGCGCGGCACCGCCCGGACCCATTTTGGAGCGGCACCGCCCGGACCCATTTAGGCGCGGCACCGCCCGGACCCATTTAGGCGCGGCACCGCCCGGACCCATTTTGGCGCGGCACCGCCCGGACCCATTTAGGCGCGGCACCGCCCGGACCCATTTTGGCGCGGCACCGCCCGGACCCATTTAGGCGCGGCACCGCCCGGACCCATTTTGGCGCGGCACCGCCCGGACCCATTTAGAAGCGGCACCGCCCGGACCCATTTAGGCGCGGCACCGCCCGGACCCATTTAGGAGCGGCACCGCACGGACCCATTTTGGCGCGGCACCGCCCGGACCCATTTAGACGCGGCACCGCCCGGAACCATTTTGGCGCGGCACCGCCCGGACCCATTTAGAAGCGGCACCGCCCGGACCCATTTAGACGCGGCACCGCCCGGACCCATTTAGGAGCGGCACCGCCCGGACCCATTTAAGTGCTGCACCGCCCGGACCCATTTAGGAGCGGCACCGCCCGGACCCATTTAAGTGCTGCACCGTCCGGACCCATTTAGGAGCGGCACCGCCCGGACCCATTTAAGTGCTGCACCGCCCGGACCCATTTAGGCGCTGCACTGCCCGGACCCATTTAAGTGCTGCACCGCCCGGAACCATTTAGGCGCGGCACCGCCCGGACCCATTTAAGTGCTGCACCGCCCGGACCCACTTTGGAGCGGCACCGCCCGGACCCATTTAGGAGTGGCACCGCCCGGACCCATTTAAGTGCTGCACCGCCCGGACCCATTTAGGAGCGGCACCGCCCGGACCCATTTAAGTGCTGCACCGCCCGGACCCATTTAGGAGCGGCACCGCCCGGACCCATTTAAGTGCTGCACCGCCCGGACCCATTTAGGCGCTGCACCGCCCGGACCCATTTAAGTGCTGCACCGCCCGGACCCATTTAGGCGCTGCACCGCCCGGACCCATTTAAGTGCTGCACCGCCCGGACCCACTTTGGAGCGGCACCGCCCGGACCCATTTAGGCGCTGCACCGCCCGGACCCATTTAAGTGCTGCACCGCCCGGACCCATTTAGGCGCTGCACCGCCCGGACCCATTTAAGTGCTGCACCGCCCGGACCCACTTTGGAGCGGCACCGCCCGGACCCATTTAGGAGTGGCACCGCCCGGACCCATTTAAGTGCTGCACAGCCCGGACCCATTTAGGAGCAGCACCGCCCGGACCCATTTAAGTGCTGCACCGCCCGGACCCATTTAGGAGCGGCACCGCCCGGACCCATTTAAGTGCTGCACCGCCCGGACCCATTTAGGCGCTGCACCGCCCGGACCCATTTAAGTGCTGCACCGCCCGGACCCATTTAGGCGCTGCACCGCCCGGACCCATTTAAGTGCTGCACCGCCCGGACCCACTTTGGAGCGGCACCGCCCGGACCCATTTAGGCGCTGCACCGCCCGGACCCATTTAGGCGCGGCACCGCCCGGACCCATTTTGGCGCGGCACCGCCCGGACCCATTTAGGCGCGGCACCGCCCAGACCCATTTTGGAGCGGCACCGCCCGGACCCATTTAGGCGCGGCACCGCCCAGACCCATTTAGGCGCGGCACCGCCCGGACCCATTTAGGCGCGGCACCGCCCGGACCCATTTTGGCGCGGCACCGCCCGGACCCATTTAGGCGCGGCACCGCCCGGACCCATTTTGGCGCGGCACCGCCCGGACCCATTTAGGCGCGGCACCGCCCGGACCCATTTTGGAGCGGCACCGCCCGGACCCATTTAGGCGCGGCACCGCCCGGTCCCATTTAGGAGCGGCACCGCCCGGACCCATTTTGGAGCGGCACCGCCCGGACCCATTTAGGCGCGGCACCGCCCGGACCCATTTAGGCGCGGCACCGCCCGGACCCATTTAGACGCGGCACCGCCCGGAACCATTTTGGCGCGGCACCGCCCGGACCCATTTAGGCGCGGCACCGCCCGGACCCATTTAGACGCGGCACCGCCCGGACCCATTTTGGCGCGGCACCGCCCGGACCCATTTAGGCGCGGCACCGCCCGGACCCATTTAGGAACGGCACCGCCCGGACCCATTTAGGCGCGGCACCGCCCGGACCCATTTAGGCGCGGCACCGCCGGGACCCATTTAGGCGCGGCACCGCCCGGACCCATTTTGGCGCGGCACCGCCCGGACCCATTTAGGCGCGGCACTGCCCGGACCCATTTTGGAGCGGCACCGCCCGGACCCATTTAGGCGCGGCACCGCCCGGACCCATTTAGACGCGGCACCGCCCGGACCCATTTAGGCGCGGCACCGCCCGGACCCATTTAGGCGCGGCACCGCCCGGACCCATTTTGGAGCGGCACCGCCCGGACCCATTTAGGCGCGGCACCGCCCGGACCCATTTAGGCGCGGCACCGCCCGGACCCATTTAGGCGCGGCACCGCCCGGAACCATTTAGGCGCGGCACCGCCCGGAACCATTTTGGCGCGGCACCGCCCGGACCCATTTTGGCGCGGCACCGCCCGGACCCATTTAGGCGCGGCACCGCCCGGACCCATTTTGGAGCGGCACCGCCCGGACCCATTTAGGCGCGTCACCGCCCGGACCCATTTAGGCGCGGCACCGCCCGGACCCATTTAGGCGCGGCACCGCCCGGACCCATTTAGAAGCGGCACCGCCCGGAACCATTTTGGCGCGGCACCGCCCGGACCCATTTAGGCGCGGCACCGCCCGGACCCATTTTGGCGCGGCACCGCCCGGACCCATTTAGGCGCGGCACCGCCCGGACCCATTTTGGAGCGGCACCGCCCGGACCCATTTAGGCGCGGCACCGCCCGGACCCATTTAGGCGCGGCACCGCCCGGACCCATTTTGGAGCGGCACCGCCCGGACCCATTTAGGCGCGGCACCGCCCGGTCCCATTTAGGCGCGGCACCGCCCGGACCCATTTTGGAGCGGCACCGCCCGGACCCATTTAGGCGCGGCACCGCCCGGACCCATTTTGGAGCGGCACCGCCCGGACCCATTTAGGCGCGGCACCGCCCGGACCCATTTAGGCGCGGCACCGCCCGGACCCATTTTGGAGCGGCACCGCCCGGACCCATTTAGGCGCGGCACCGCCCGGACCCATTTAGAAGCGGCACCGCCCGGAACCATTTTGGCGCGGCACCGCCCGGACCCATTTAGGCGCGGCACCGCCCGGACCCATTTAGGCGCGGCACCGCCCGGACCCATTTTGGCGCGGCACCGCCCGGACCCATTTAGGCGCGGCACCGCCCGGACCCATTTTGGAGCGGCACCGCCCGGACCCATTTAGGCGCGGCACCGCCCGGACCCATTTAGGCGCGGCACCGCCCGGACCCATTTTGGCGCGGCACCGCCCGGACCCATTTAGGCGCGGCACCGCCCGGACCCATTTTGGCGCGGCACCGCCCGGACCCATTTAGGCGCGGCACCGCCCGGACCCATTTTGGCGCGGCACCGCCCGGACCCATTTAGAAGCGGCACCGCCCGGACCCATTTAGGCGCGGCACCGCCCGGACCCATTTAGGAGCGGCACCGCACGGACCCATTTTGGCGCGGCACCGCCCGGACCCATTTAGACGCGGCACCGCCCGGAACCATTTTGGCGCGGCACCGCCCGGACCCATTTAGAAGCGGCACCGCCCGGACCCATTTAGACGCGGCACCGCCCGGACCCATTTAGGAGCGGCACCGCCCGGACCCATTTAAGTGCTGCACCGCCCGGACCCATTTAGGAGCGGCACCGCCCGGACCCATTTAAGTGCTGCACCGTCCGGACCCATTTAGGAGCGGCACCGCCCGGACCCATTTAAGTGCTGCACCGCCCGGACCCATTTAGGCGCTGCACTGCCCGGACCCATTTAAGTGCTGCACCGCCCGGAACCATTTAGGCGCGGCACCGCCCGGACCCATTTAAGTGCTGCACCGCCCGGACCCACTTTGGAGCGGCACCGCCCGGACCCATTTAGGAGTGGCACCGCCCGGACCCATTTAAGTGCTGCACCGCCCGGACCCATTTAGGAGCGGCACCGCCCGGACCCATTTAAGTGCTGCACCGCCCGGACCCATTTAGGAGCGGCACCGCCCGGACCCATTTAAGTGCTGCACCGCCCGGACCCATTTAGGCGCTGCACCGCCCGGACCCATTTAAGTGCTGCACCGCCCGGACCCATTTAGGCGCTGCACCGCCCGGACCCATTTAAGTGCTGCACCGCCCGGACCCACTTTGGAGCGGCACCGCCCGGACCCATTTAGGCGCTGCACCGCCCGGACCCATTTAAGTGCTGCACCGCCCGGACCCATTTAGGCGCTGCACCGCCCGGACCCATTTAAGTGCTGCACCGCCCGGACCCACTTTGGAGCGGCACCGCCCGGACCCATTTAGGAGTGGCACCGCCCGGACCCATTTAAGTGCTGCACAGCCCGGACCCATTTAGGAGCGGCACCGCCCGGACCCATTTAAGTGCTGCACCGCCCGGACCCATTTAGGAGCGGCACCGCCCGGACCCATTTAAGTGCTGCACCGCCCGGACCCATTTAGGCGCTGCACCGCCCGGACCCATTTAAGTGCTGCACCGCCCGGACCCATTTAGGCGCTGCACCGCCCGGACCCATTTAAGTGCTGCACCGCCCGGACCCACTTTGGAGCGGCACCGCCCGGACCCATTTAGGCGCTGCACCGCCCGGACCCATTTAGGCGCGGCACCGCCCGGACCCATTTTGGCGCGGCACCGCCCGGACCCATTTAGGCGCGGCACCGCCCAGACCCATTTTGGAGCGGCACCGCCCGGACCCATTTAGGCGCGGCACCGCCCAGACCCATTTAGGCGCGGCACCGCCCGGACCCATTTAGGCGCGGCACCGCCCGGACCCATTTTGGCGCGGCACCGCCCGGACCCATTTAGGCGCGGCACCGCCCGGACCCATTTTGGCGCGGCACCGCCCGGACCCATTTAGGCGCGGCACCGCCCGGACCCATTTTGGAGCGGCACCGCCCGGACCCATTTAGGCACGGCACCGCCCGGTCCCATTTAGGAGCGGCACCGCCCGGACCCATTTTGGAGCGGCACCGCCCGGACCCATTTAGGCGCGGCACCGCCCGGACCCATTTTGGAGCGGCACCGCCCGGACCCATTTAGGCGCGGCACCGCCCGGACCCATTTAGAAGCGGCACCGCCCGGACCCATTTTGGAGCGGCACCGCCCGGACCCATTTAGGCGCGGCACCGCCCGGACCCATTTAGAAGCGGCACCGCCCGGAACCATTTTGGCGCGGCACCGCCCGGACCCATTTAGGCGCGGCACCGCCCGGACCCATTTAGGCGCGGCACCGCCCGGACCCATTTTGGAGCGGCACCGCCCGGACCCATTTAGGCGCGGCACCGCCCGGACCCATTTTGGCGCGGCACCGCCCGGACCCATTTAGGCGCGGCACCGCCCGGACCCATTTTGGCGCGGCACCGCCCGGACCCATTTAGACGCGGCACCGCCCGGAACCATTTTGGCGCGGCACCGCCCGGACCCATTTAGAAGCGGCACCGCCCGGACCCATTTAGGTGCTGCACCGCCCGGACCCATTTAGGTGCTGCACCGCCCGGACCCATTTAGGAGCGGCACCGCCCGGACCCATTTAAGTGCTGCACCGCCCGGACCCATTTAGGAGCGGCACCGCCCGGACCCATTTAAGTGCTGCACCGCCCGGACCCATTTAGGTGCTGCACCGCCCGGACCCATTTAGGTGCTGCACCGCCCGGACCCATTTAGGCGCTGCACCGCCCGGACCCATTTAGGCGCTGCACCGCCCGGACCCATTTAAGTGCTGCACCGCCCGGACCCATTTAGGTGCTGCACCGCCCGGACCCATTTAGGTGCTGCACCGCCCGGACCCATTTAAGTGCTGCACCGCCCGGACCCATTTAGGAGCGGCACCACCCGGACCCATTTAAGTGCTGCACCGCCCGGACCCATTTAGGTGCTGCACCGCCCGGACCCATTTAGGTGCTGCACCGCCCGGACCCATTTAGAAGCGGCACCGCCCGGACCCATTTAAGTGCTGCACCGCCCGGACCCATTTAGGTGCTGCACCGCCCGGACCCATTTAAGTGCTGCACCGCCCGGACCCATTTAGGCGCTGCACCGCCCGGACCCATTTAAGTGCTGCACCGCCCGGACCCATTTAGGTGCTGCACCGCCCGGACCCATTTAAGTGCTGCACCGCCCGGACCCATTTAGGCGCTGCACCGCCCGGACCCATTTAAGTGCTGCACCGCCCGGACCCATTTAGGCGCTGCACCGCCCGGACCCATTTAAGTGCTGCACCGCCCGGACCCATTTAGGCGCTGCACCGCCCGGACCCATTTAGGAGTGGCACCGCCCGGACCCATTTAAGTGCTGCACCGCCCGGACCCACTTTGGAGCGGCACCGCCCGGACCCATTTAGGCGCTGCACCGCCCGGACCCATTTAAGTGCTGCACCGCCCGGACCCATTTAGGCGCTGCACCGCCCGGACCCATTTAAGTGCTGCACCGCCCGGACCCACTTTGGAGCGGCACCGCCCGGACCCATTTAGGAGTGGCACCGCCCGGACCCATTTAAGTGCTGCACCGCTTGGACCCATTTAGGAGCGGCACCGCCCGGACCCATTTAAGTGCTGCACCGCCCGGACCCATTTAGGCGCTGCACCGCCCGGACCCATTTAAGTGCTGCACCGCCCGGACCCACTTTGGAGCGGCACCGCCCGGACCCATTTAGGAGTGGCACCGCCCGGACCCATTTAAGTGCTGCACCGCCCGGACCCATTTAGGAGCGGCACCGCCCGGACCCATTTAAGTGCTGCACCGCCCGGACCCATTTAGGAGCGGCACCGCCCGGACCCATTTAAGTGCTGCACCGCCCGGACCCATTTAGGCGCTGCACCGCCCGGACCCATTTAAGTGCTGCACCGCCCGGACCCATTTAGGCGCTGCACCGCCCGGACCCATTTAAGTGCTGCACCGCCCGGACCCACTTTGGAGCGGCACCGCCCGGACCCATTTAGGCGCTGCACCGCCCGGACCCATTTAAGTGCTGCACCGCCCGGACCCATTTAAGTGCTGCACCGCCCGGACCCACTTTGGAGCGGCACCGCCCGGACCCATTTAGGAGTGGCACCGCCCGGACCCATTTAAGTGCTGCACCGCCCGGACCCATTTAGGAGCGGCACCGCCCGGACCCATTTAAGTGCTGCACCGCCCGGACCCATTTAAGTGCTGCACCGCCCGGACCCATTTAGGAGCGGCACCGCCCGGACCCATTTAAGTGCTGCACCGCCCGGACCCATTTAGGCGCTGCACCGCCCGGACCCATTTAAGTGCTGCACCGCCCGGACCCATTTAGGCGCTGCACCGCCCGGACCCATTTAAGTGCTGCACCGCCCGGACCCACTTTGGAGCGGCACCGCCCGGACCCATTTAGGCGCTGCACCGCCCGGACCCATTTAAGTGCTGCACCGCCCGGACCCATTTAGGCGCTGCACCGCCCGGACCCATTTAAGTGCTGCACCGCCCGGACCCACTTTGGAGCGGCACCGCCCATACCCATTTAGGAGTGGCACCGCCCGGACCCATTTAAGTGCTGCACCGCCCGGACCCATTTAGGAGCGGCACCGCCCGGACCCATTTAAGTGCTGCACCGCCCGGACCCATTTAGGAGCGGCACCGCCCGGACCCATTTAAGTGCTGCACCGCCCGGACCCATTTAGGCGCTGCACCGCCCGGACCCATTTAAGTGCTGCACCGCCCGGACCCATTTAGGCGCTGCACCGCCCGGACCCATTTAAGTGCTGCACCGCCCGGACCCACTTTGGAGCGGCACCGCCCGGACCCATTTAGGCGCTGCACCGCTCGGACCCATTTAGGTGCTGCACCGCCCGGACCCATTTAAGTGCTGCACCGCCCGGACCCATTTAGGAGCGGCACCGCCCGGACCCATTTAAGTGCTGCACCGCCCGGACCCATTTAGGTGCTGCACCGCCCGGACCCATTTAGGTGCTGCACCGCCCGGACCCATTTAGAAGCGGCACCGCCCGGACCCATTTAAGTGCTGCACCGCCCGGACCCATTTAGGTGCTGCACCGCCCGGACCCATTTAAGTGCTGCACCGCCCGGACCCATTTAGGCGCTGCACCGCCCGGACCCATTTAAGTGCTGCACCGCCCGGACCCATTTAGGTGCTGCACCGCCCGGACCCACTTTGGAGCGGCACCGCCCGGACCCATTTAGGAGTGGCACCGCCCGGACCCATTTAAGTGCTGCACCGCCCGGACCCATTTAGGCGCTGCACCGCCCGGACCCATTTAAGTGCTGCACCGCCCGGACCCATTTAGGCGCTGCACCGCCCGGACCCATTTAGGAGTGGCACCGCCCGGACCCATTTAAGTGCTGCACCGCCCGGACCCACTTTGGAGCGGCACCGCCCGGACCCATTTAGGCGCTGCACCGCCCGGACCCATTTAAGTGCTGCACCGCCCGGACCCATTTAGGCGCTGCACCGCCCGGACCCATTTAAGTGCTGCACCGCCCGGACCCACTTTGGAGCGGCACCGCCCGGACCCATTTAGGAGTGGCACCGCCCGGACCCATTTAAGTGCTGCACCGCCCGGACCCATTTAGGAGCGGCACCGCCCGGACCCATTTAAGTGCTGCACCGCCCGGACCCATTTAGGAGCGGCACCGCCCGGACCCATTTAAGTGCTGCACCGCCCGGACCCATTTAGGAGCGGCACCGCCCGGACCCATTTAAGTGCTGCACCGCCCGGACCCATTTAGGCGCTGCACCGCCCGGACCCATTTAAGTGCTGCACCGCCCGGACCCATTTAGGCGCTGCACCGCCCGGACCCATTTAAGTGCTGCACCGCCCGGACCCACTTTGGAGCGGCACCGCCCGGACCCATTTAGGCGCTGCACCGCCCGGACCCATTTAAGTGCTGCACCGCCCGGACCCATTTAAGTGCTGCACCGCCCGGACCCACTTTGGAGCGGCACCGCCCGGACCCATTTAGGAGCGGCACCGCCCGGACCCATTTAAGTGCTGCACCGCCCGGACCCATTTAGGAGCGGCACCGCCCGGACCCATTTAAGTGCTGCACCGCCCGGACCCATTTAAGTGCTGCACCGCCCGGACCCATTTAGGCGCTGCACCGCCCGGACCCATTTAAGTGCTGCACCGCCCGGACCCATTTAGGCGCTGCACCGCCCGGACCCATTTAAGTGCTGCACCGCCCGGACCCATTTAGGCGCTGCACCGCCCGGACCCATTTAAGTGCTGCACCGCCCGGACCCACTTTGGAGCGGCACCGCCCGGACCCATTTAGGCGCTGCACCGCCCGGACCCATTTAAGTGCTGCACCGCCCGGACCCATTTAGGCGCTGCACCGCCCGGACCCATTTAAGTGCTGCACCGCCCGGACCCACTTTGGAGCGGCACCGCCCGGACCCATTTAGGAGTGGCACCGCCCGGACCCATTTAAGTGCTGCACCGCCCGGACCCATTTAGGAGCGGCACCGCCCGGACCCATTTAAGTGCTGCACCGCCCGGACCCATTTAGGAGCGGCACCGCCCGGACCCATTTAAGTGCTGCACCGCCCGGACCCATTTAGGCGCTGCACCGCCCGGACCCATTTAAGTGCTGCACCGCCCGGACCCATTTAGGCGCTGCACCGCCCGGACCCATTTAAGTGCTGCACCGCCCGGACCCACTTTGGAGCGGCACCGCCCGGACCCATTTAGGCGCTGCACCGCCCGGACCCATTTAAGTGCTGCATCGCCCGGACCCATTTAGGCGCTGCACCGCCCGGACCCATTTAAGTGCTGCACCGCCCGGACCCATTTAGGCGCTGCACCGCCCGGACCCATTTAAGTGCTGCACCGCCCGGACCCACTTTGGAGCGGCACCGCCCGGACCCATTTAGGCGCTGCACCGCCCGGACGCATTTAAGTGCTGCACCGCCCGGACCCATTTAGGCGCTGCACCGCCCGGACCCATTTAAGTGCTGCACCGCCCGGACCCACTTTGGAGCGGCACCGCCCGGACCCATTTAGGAGTGGCACCGCCCGGACCCATTTAAGTGCTGCACCGCCCGGACCCATTTAGGAGCGGCACCGCCCGGACCCATTTAAGTGCTGCACCGCCCGGACCCATTTAGGAGCGGCACCGCCCGGACCCATTTAAGTGCTGCACCGCCCGGACCCATTTAGGCGCGGCACCGCCCGGACCCATTTAGGCGCTGCACCGCCCGGTCCCATTTAGGCGCGGCACCGCCCGGACCAATTTAGGCGCGGCACCGCCCGGAATTATTTTGCAGCGGCACCGCCCGGACCCATTTAGGCGCGGCACCGCCCGGACCCATTTAGGCGCGGCACCGCCCGGAATTATTTTGGAGCGGCACCGCCCGGACCCATTTAGGCGCGGCACCGCCCGGACCCATTTAGGAGCGGCACCGCCCGGACCCATTTAGGCGCGGCACCGCCCGGACCCATTTAAGTGCTGCACCGCCCGGACCCATTTAGGTGCTGCACCGCCCGGACCCATTTAAGTGCTGCACCGCCCGGACCCATTTAGGCGCTGCACCGCCCGGACCCATTTAAGTGCTGCACCGCCCGGACCCATTTAGGCGCTGCACCGCCCGGACCCATTTAAGTGCTGCACCGCCCGGACCCATTTAGGCGCTGCACCGCCCGGACCCATTTAGGAGTGGCACCGCCCGGACCCATTTAAGTGCTGCACCGCCCGGACCCACTTTGGAGCGGCACCGCCCGGACCCATTTAGGCGCTGCACCGCCCGGACCCATTTAAGTGCTGCACCGCCCGGACCCATTTAGGCGCTGCACCGCCCGGACCCATTTAAGTGCTGCACCGCCCGGACCCACTTTGGAGCGGCACCGCCCGGACCCATTTAGGAGTGGCACCGCCCGGACCCATTTAAGTGCTGCACCGCTTGGACCCATTTAGGAGCGGCACCGCCCGGACCCATTTAAGTGCTGCACCGCCCGGACCCATTTAGGAGCGGCACCGCCCGGACCCATTTAAGTGCTGCACCGCCCGGACCCATTTAGGAGCGGCACCGCCCGGACCCATTTAAGTGCTGCACCGCCCGGACCCATTTAGGCGCTGCACCGCCCGGACCCATTTAAGTGCTGCACCGCCCGGACCCATTTAGGCGCTGCACCGCCCGGACCCATTTAAGTGCTGCACCGCCCGGACCCACTTTGGAGCGGCACCGCCCGGACCCATTTAGGCGCTGCACCGCCCGGACCCATTTAAGTGCTGCACCGCCCGGACCCATTTAAGTGCTGCACCGCCCGGACCCACTTTGGAGCGGCACCGCCCGGACCCATTTAGGAGTGGCACCGCCCGGACCCATTTAAGTGCTGCACCGCCCGGACCCATTTAGGAGCGGCACCGCCCGGACCCATTTAAGTGCTGCACCGCCCGGACCCATTTAAGTGCTG
The DNA here is from genome assembly GCA_036873955.1 of Mergus octosetaceus. Classification (NCBI taxonomy): domain Eukaryota; kingdom Metazoa; phylum Chordata; class Aves; order Anseriformes; family Anatidae; genus Mergus; species Mergus octosetaceus. The sequence continues at coordinate 132,688 of JBAGBL010000131.1, forward strand.
CACCGCCCGGACCCATTTAGGAGCGGCACCGCCCGGACCCATTTAAGTGCTGCACCGCCCGGACCCATTTAGGCGCTGCACCGCCCGGACCCATTTAAGTGCTGCACCGCCCGGACCCATTTAGGCGCTGCACCGCCCGGACCCATTTAAGTGCTGCACCGCCCGGACCCACTTTGGAGCGGCACCGCCCGGACCCATTTAGGCGCTGCACCGCCCGGACCCATTTAAGTGCTGCACCGCCCGGACCCATTTAGGCGCTGCACCGCCCGGACCCATTTAAGTGCTGCACCGCCCGGACCCACTTTGGAGCGGCACCGCCCGGACCCATTTAGGAGTGGCACCGCCCGGACCCATTTAAGTGCTGCACCGCCCGGACCCATTTAGGAGCGGCACCGCCCGGACCCATTTAAGTGCTGCACCGCCCGGACCCATTTAGGAGCGGCACCGCCCGGACCCATTTAAGTGCTGCACCGCCCGGACCCATTTAGGCGCTGCACCGCCCGGACCCATTTAAGTGCTGCACCGCCCGGACCCATTTAGGCGCTGCACCGCCCGGACCCATTTAAGTGCTGCACCGCCCGGACCCACTTTGGAGCGGCACCGCCCGGACCCATTTAGGCGCTGCACCGCCCGGACCCATTTAAGTGCTGCATCGCCCGGACCCATTTAGGCGCTGCACCGCCCGGACCCATTTAAGTGCTGCACCGCCCGGACCCATTTAGGCGCTGCACCGCCCGGACCCATTTAAGTGCTGCACCGCCCGGACCCACTTTGGAGCGGCACCGCCCGGACCCATTTAGGCGCTGCACCGCCCGGACCCATTTAAGTGCTGCACCGCCCGGACCCATTTAGGCGCTGCACCGCCCGGACCCATTTAAGTGCTGCACCGCCCGGACCCACTTTGGAGCGGCACCGCCCGGACCCATTTAGGAGTGGCACCGCCCGGACCCATTTAAGTGCTGCACCGCCCGGACCCATTTAGGAGCGGCACCGCCCGGACCCATTTAAGTGCTGCACCGCCCGGACCCATTTAGGAGCGGCACCGCCCGGACCCATTTAAGTGCTGCACCGCCCGGACCCATTTTGGCGCGGCACCGCCCGGACCCATTTAGGCGCTGCACCGCCCGGTCCCATTTAGGCGCGGCACCGCCCGGACCAATTTAGGCGCGGCACCGCCCGGAATTATTTTGCAGCGGCACCGCCCGGACCCATTTAGGCGCGGCACCGCCCGGACCCATTTAGGCGCGGCACCGCCCGGAATTATTTTGGAGCGGCACCGCCCGGACCCATTTAGGCGCGGCACCGCCCGGACCCATTTAGGAGCGGCACCGCCCGGACCCATTTAGGCGCGGCACCGCCCGGACCCATTTAGGCGCGGCACCGCCCGGACCCATTTAGGCGCTGCACCGCCCGGACCCATTTAGGCGCGGCACCGCCCGGACCCATTTAGGCGCTGCACCGCCCGGACCCATTTAGGCGCGGCACCGCCCGGACCCATTTAGGCGCGGCACCGCCCGGACCCATTTTGGCGCGGCACCGCCCGGACCCATTTAGGCGCGGCACCGCCCGGACCCATTTTGGAGCGGCACCGCCCGACCCATTTAGGCGCGGCACCGCCCGGACCCATTTAGGCGCGGCACCGCCTGGACCCATTTAGGCGCGGCACCGCCCGGACCCATTTAGAAGCGGCACCGCCCGGAACCATTTTGGCGCGGCACCGCCCGGACACATTTATGCGCGGCACCGCCCGGACCCATTTAGGCGCGGCACCGCCCGGACCCATTTTGGAGCGGCACCGCCCGGACCCATTTAGGCGCGGCACCGCCCGGACCCATTTAGGTGCGGCACCGCCCAGACCCATTTAGAAGCGGCACCGCCCGGAACCATTTTGGCGCGGCACCGCCCGGACCCATTTAGGCGCGGCACCGCCCGGAACCATTTTGGCGCGGCACCGCCCGGACCCATTTAGGCGCGGCACTGTTCGGTCCCATTTAGGCGCGGCACCGCCCGGACCCATTTTGGAGCGGCACCGCCCGGACCCATTTAGGCGCGGCACCGCCCGGACCCATTTTGGAGTGGCACCGCCCGGACCCATTTTGGAGCGGCACCGCCCGGACCCATTTAGGCGCGGCACCGCCCGGACCCATTTAGGCGCGGCACCGCCCGGACCCATTTTGGAGCGGCACCGCCCGGACCCATTTAGGCGCGGCACCGCCCGGACCCATTTAGAAGCGGCACCGCCTGGAACCATTTTGGCGCGGCACCGCCCGGACCCATTTAGGCGCGGCACCGCCCGGACCCATTTAGAAGCGGCACCGCCCGGACCCATTTAGGCGCGGCACCGCCCGGACCCTTTTAGGCGCGGCACCGCCCGGACCCATTTTGGCGCGGCACCGCCCGGACCCATTTAGGCGCATCACCGCCCGGACCCATTTTGGAGCGGCACCGCCCGGACCCATTTAGGCGCGGCACCGCCCGGACCCATTTAGGCGCGGCACCGCCCGGAACCATTTTGGCGCGGCACCGCCCGGACTCATTTAGGCGCGGCACCGCCCGGACCCATTTAGACGCGGCACCGCCCGGACCCATTTAGGCGCGGCACCGCCCGGACCCATTTTGGCGCGGCACCGCCCGGACCCATTTAGGCGCGGCACCGCCCGGACCCATTTAGGAGCGGCACCGCCCGGACCCATTTAGGCGCGGCACCGCCCGGACCCATTTAGGCGCGGCACCGCCGGGACCCATTTAGGCGCGGCACCGCCCGGACCCATTTTGGCGCGGCACCGCCCGGACCCATTTAGGCGCGGCACCGCCCGGACCCATTTTGGAGCGGCACCGCCCGGACCCATTTAGGCGCGGCACCGCCCGGACCCATTTAGACGCGGCACCGCCCGGACCCATTTAGGCGCGGCACCGCCCGGACCCATTTTGGAGCGGCACCGCCCGGACCCATTTAGGCGCGGCACCGCCCGGACCCATTTAGGCGCGGCACCGCCCGGAACCATTTAGGCGCGGCACCGCCCGGAACCATTTTGGCGCGGCACCGCCCGGACCCATTTTGGCGCGGCACCGCCCGGACCCATTTTGGCGCGGCACCGCCCGGACCCATTTAGGCGCGGCACCGCCCGGACCCATTTTGGAGCGGCACCGCCCGGACCCATTTAGGCGCGTCACCGCCCGGACCCATTTAGGCGCGGCACCGCCCGGACCCATTTAGGCGCGGCACCGCCCGGACCCATTTAGAAGCGGCACCGCCCGGAACCATTTTGGCGCGGCACCGCCCGGACCCATTTAGGCGCGGCACCGCCCGGACCCATTTTGGCGCGGCACCGCCCGGACCCATTTAGGCGCGGCACCGCCCGGACCCATTTTGGAGCGGCACCGCCCGGACCCATTTAGGCGCGGCACCGCCCGGACCCATTTAGAAGTGGCACCGCCCGGACCCATTTAGAAGCGGCACCGCCCGGACCCATTTTGGCGCGGCACCGCCCGGACCCATTTTGGCGCGGCACCGCCCGGACCCATTTAGGCGCGGCACCGCCCGGACCCATTTTGGCGCGGCACCGCCCGGACCCATTTAGGCGCGGCACCGCCCGGACCCATTTTGGAGCGGCACCGCCCGGACCCATTTAGGCGCGGCACCGCCCGGACCCATTTAGAAGCGCCACCGCCCGGAACCATTTTGGCGCGGCACCGCTCGGACCCATTTTGGCGCGGCACCGCCCGGACCCATTTAGAAGCGGCACCGCCCGGAACCATTTTGGCGCGGCACCGCCCGGACCCATTTTGGCGCGGCACCGCACGGACCCATTTAGGCGCGGCACCGCCCGGACCCATTTTGGCGCGGCACCGCCCGGACCCATTTTGGAGCGGCACCGCCCGGACCCATTTAGGCGCGGCACCGCCCGGACCCATTTAGGCGCGGCACCGCCCGGACCCATTTTGGCGCGGCACCGCCCGGACCCATTTTGGAGCGGCACCGCCCGGACCCATTTAGGCGCGGCACCGCCCGGACCCATTTAGGCGCGGCACCGCCCGGACCCATTTAGGAGCGGCACCGCCCGGACCCATTTAGGCGCGGCACCGCCCGGACCCATTTAGGCGCGGCACCGCCCGGACCCATTTAGGCGCTGCACCGCCCGGACCCATTTAGGCGCGGCACCGCCCGGACCCATTTAGAAGCGGCACCGCCCGGACCCATTTAGGCGCGGCACCGCCCGGACCCATTTAGGCGCGGCACCGCCCGGACCCATTTAGGCGCGGCACCGCCCGGACCCATTTAGGCGCTGCACCGCCCGGACCCATTTAGGCGCGGCACCGCCCGGACCCATTTAGGCGCGGCACCGCCCGGAATTATTTTGCAGCGGCACCGCCCGGACCCATTTAGGCGCGGCACCGCCCGGACCCATTTAGGCGCGGCACCGCCCGGACCCATTTAGGCGCTGCACCGTCCGGACCCATTTAGGCGCGGCACCGCCCGGACCCATTTTGGCGCGGCACCGCCCGGACCCATTTAGGCGCGGCACCGCCCGGACCCATTTAGGCGCGGCACCGCCCGGACCCATTTAGGCGCTGCACCGCCCGGACCCATTTAGGCGCGGCACCGCCCGGAATTATTTTGCAGCGGCACCGCCCGGACCCATTTAGGCGCGGCACCGCCCGGACCCATTTAGGCGCGGCACCGCCCGGACCCATTTAGGCGCGGCACCGCCCGGAATTATTTTGGAGCGGCACCGCCCGGACCCATTTAGGCGCGGCACCGCCCGGACCCATTTAGGCGCGGCACCGCCCGGACCCATTTAGGAGCGGCACCGCCCGGACCCATTTAGGCGCGGCACCGCCCGGACCCATTTAGGCGCGGCACCGCCCGGACCCATTTTGGCGCGGCACCGCCCGGACCCATTTAGGCGCGGCACCGCCCGGACCCATTTTGGAGCGGCACCGCCCGGACCCATTTAGGCGCGTCACCGCCCGGACCCATTTAGGCGCGGCACCGCCCGGACCCATTTAGGCGCGGCACCGCCCGGACCCATTTAGAAGCGGCACCGCCCGGAACCATTTTGGCGCGGCACCGCCCGGACCCATTTAGGCGCGGCACCGCCCGGACCCATTTTGGCGCGGCACCGCCCGGACCCATTTAGGCGCGGCACCGCCCGGACCCATTTTGGAGCGGCACCGCCCGGACCCATTTAGGCGCGGCACCGCCCGGACCCATTTAGAAGTGGCACCGCCCGGACCCATTTAGAAGCGGCACCGCCCGGACCCATTTTGGCGCGGCACCGCCCGGACCCATTTTGGCGCGGCACCGCCCGGACCCATTTAGGCGCGGCACCGCCCGGACCCATTTTGGCGCGGCACCGCCCGGACCCATTTAGGCGCGGCACCGCCCGGACCCATTTTGGAGCGGCACCGCCCGGACCCATTTAGGCGCGGCACCGCCCGGACCCATTTAGAAGCGCCACCGCCCGGAACCATTTTGGCGCGGCACCGCTCGGACCCATTTTGGCGCGGCACCGCCCGGACCCATTTAGAAGCGGCACCGCCCGGAACCATTTTGGCGCGGCACCGCCCGGACCCATTTTGGCGCGGCACCGCCCGGACCCATTTAGGCGCGGCACCGCCCGGACCCATTTTGGCGCGGCACCGCCCGGACCCATTTTGGAGCGGCACCGCCCGGACCCATTTAGGCGCGGCACCGCCCGGACCCATTTAGGCGCGGCACCGCCCGGACCCATTTTGGCGCGGCACCGCCCGGACCCATTTTGGAGCGGCACCGCCCGGACCCATTTAGGCGCGGCACCGCCCGGACCCATTTAGGCGCGGCACCGCCCGGACCCATTTAGGCGCTGCACCGCCCGGACCCATTTAGGCGCGGCACCGCCCGGACCCATTTAGGCGCGGCACCGCCTGGACCCATTTAGAAGCGGCACCGCCCGGACCCATTTAGGCGCATCACCGCCCGGACCCATTTAGGCGCGGCACCGCCCGGACCCATTTAGGCGCGGCACCGCCCGGACCCATTTAGGCGCTGCACCGCCCGGACCCATTTAGGCGCGGCACCGCCCGGACCCATTTAGGCGCGGCACCGCCCGGAATTATTTTGCAGCGGCACCGCCCGGACCCATTTAGGCGCGGCACCGCCCGGACCCATTTAGGCGCGGCACCGCCCGGACCCATTTAGGCGCTGCACCGCCCGGACCCATTTAGGCGCGGCACCGCCCGGACCCATTTAGGCGCGGCACCGCCCGGACCCATTTAGGCGCGGCACCGCCCGGACCCATTTAGGCGCGGCACCGCCCGGAATTATTTTGGAGCGGCACCGCCCGGACCCATTTAGGCGCGGCACCGCCCGGACCCATTTAGGCGCGGCACCGCCCGGAATTATTTTGGAGCGGCACCGCCCGGACCCATTTAGGCGCGGCACCGCCCGGACCCATTTAGGAGCGGCACCGCCCGGACCCATTTAGGCGCGGCACCGCCCGGACCCATTTAGGCGCGGCACCGCCCGGACCCATTTAGAAGCGGCACCGCCCGGAACCATTTTGGCGCGGCACCGCCCGGACCCATTTTGGCACGGCACCGCCCGGACCCATTTAGGCGCGGCACCGCCCGGACCCATTTAGGCGCGGCACCGCCCGGACCCATTTAGGCGCGGCACCGCCCGGACCCATTTTGGCGCGGCACCGCCCGGACCCATTTAGGCGCGGCACCGCCCGGACCCATTTAGGCGCGTCACCGCCCGGACCCATTTAGGCGCGGCACCGCGCGGACCCATTTAGGCGCGGTACCGCCCGGACCCATTTAGAAGCGGCACCGCCCGGAACCATTTAGGCGCGGCACCGCCCGGACCCATTTAGGCGCGGCACCGCCCGGACCCATTTTGGCGCGGCACCGCCCAGACCCATTTAGGCGCGGCACCGCCCGGACCCATTTAGGCGCGGCACCGCCCGGAACCATTTTGGCGCGGCACCGCCCGGACCCATTTAGGCGCGGCACCGCCCGGACCCATTTAGGCGCGGCACCGCCCGGACCCATTTTGGCGCGGCACCGCCCGGACCCATTTAGGCGCGGCACCGCCCGGACCCATTTTGGAGCGGCACCGCCCGGACCCATTTAGGCGCGGCACCGCCCGGACCCATTTTGGAGCGGCACCGCCCGGACCCATTTAGGCGCGGCACCGCCCGGGCCCATTTAGGCGCGGCACCGCCCGGACCCATTTTGGAGCGGCACCGCCCGGACCCATTTAGGCGCGGCACCGCCCGGACCCATTTAGAAGCGGCACCGCCCGGAACCATTTTGGCGCGGCACCGCCCGGACCCATTTAGGCGCGGCACCGCCCGGACCCATTTAGGCGCGGCACCGCCCGGACCCATTTTGGCGCGGCACCGCCCGGACCCATTTAGGCGCGGCACCGCCCGGACCCATTTAGGCGCGGCACCGCCCGGACCCATTTTGGAGCGGCACCGCCCGGACCCATTTAGGCGCGGCACCGCCCGGACCCATTTAGGCGCGGCACCGCCCGGACCCATTTTGGCGCGGCACCGCCCGGACCCATTTAGGCGCGGCACCGCCCGGACCCATTTTGGCGCGGCACCGCCCGGACCCATTTAGGCGCGGCACCGCCCGGACCCATTTTGGCGCGGCACCGCCCGGACCCATTTAGACGCGGCACCGCCCGGAACCATTTTGGCGCGGCACCGCCCGGACCCATTTAGAAGCGGCACCGCCCGGACCCATTTAGACGCGGCACCGCCCGGACCCATTTAGGAGCGGCACCGCCCGGACCCATTTTGGCGCGGCACCGCCCGGACCCATTTAGACGCGGCACCGCCCGGAACCATTTTGGCGCGGCACCGCCCGGACCCATTTAGAAGCGGCACCGCCCGGACCCATTTTGGCGCGGCACCGCCCGGACCCATTTAGGAGCGGCACCGCCCGGACCCATTTAAGTGCTGCACCGCCCGGACCCATTTAGGAGCGGCACCGCCCGGACCCATTTAAGTGCTGCACCGTCCGGACCCATTTAGGAGCGGCACCGCCCGGACCCATTTAAGTGCTGCACCGCCCGGACCCATTTAGGCGCTGCACCGCCCGGACCCATTTAAGTGCTGCACCGCCCGGAACCATTTAGGCGCTGCACCGCCCGGACCCATTTAAGTGCTGCACCGCCCGGACCCACTTTGGAGCGGCACCGCCCGGACCCATTTAGGAGTGGCACCGCCCGGACCCATTTAAGTGCTGCACCGCCCGGACCCATTTAGGAGCGGCACCGCCCGGACCCATTTAAGTGCTGCACCGCCCGGACCCATTTAGGAGCGGCACCGCCCGGACCCATTTAAGTGCTGCACCGTCCGGACCCATTTAGGCGCTGCACCGCCCGGACCCATTTAAGTGCTGCACCGCCCGGACCCATTTAGGCGCTGCACCGCCCGGACCCATTTAAGTGCTGCACCGCCCGGACCCACTTTGGAGCGGCACCGCCCGGACCCATTTAGGCGCTGCACCGCCCGGACCCATTTAAGTGCTGCACCGCCCGGACCCATTTAGGCGCTGCACCGCCCGGACCCATTTAAGTGCTGCACCGCCCGGACCCACTTTGGAGCGGCACCGCCCGGACCCATTTAGGAGTGGCACCGCCCGGACCCATTTAAGTGCTGCACCGCCCGGACCCATTTAGGAGCGGCACCGCCCGGACCCATTTAAGTGCTGCACCGCCCGGACCCATTTAGGAGCGGCACCGCCCGGACCCATTTAAGTGCTGCACCGCCCGGACCCATTTAGGCGCTGCACCGCCCGGACCCATTTAAGTGCTGCACCGCCCGGACCCATTTAGGCGCTGCACCGCCCGGACCCATTTAAGTGCTGCACCGCCCGGACCCACTTTGGAGCGGCACCGCCCGGACCCATTTAGGCGCTGCACCGCCCGGACCCATTTAGGCGCGGCACCGCCCGGACCCATTTTGGCGCGGCACCGCCCGGACCCATTTAGGCGCGGCACCGCCCAGACCCATTTTGGAGCGGCACCGCCCGGACCCATTTAGGCGCGGCACCGCCCAGACCCATTTAGGCGCGGCACCGCCCGGACCCATTTAGGCGCGGCACCGCCCGGAACCATTTTGGCGCGGCACCGCCCGGACCCATTTAGGCGCGGCACCGCCCGGACCCATTTTGGCGCGGCACCGCCCGGACCCATTTAGGCGCGGCACCGCCCGGACCCATTTTGGAGCGGCACCGCCCGGACCCATTTAGGCGCGGCACCGCCCGGTCCCATTTAGGCGCGGCACCGCCCGGACCCATTTTGGAGCGGCACCGCCCGGACCCATTTAGGCGCGGCACCGCCCGGACCCATTTTGGAGCGGCACCGCCCGGACCCATTTAGGCGCGGCACCGCCCGGACCCATTTAGGCGCGGCACCGCCCGGACCCATTTTGGAGCGGCACCGCCCGGACCCATTTAGGCGCGGCACCGCCCGGACCCATTTAGAAGCGGCACCGCCCGGACCCATTTTGGCGCGGCAGCGCCCGGACCCATTTAGGCGCGGCACCGCCCGGACCCATTTAGGCGCGCCACCGCCCGGACCCATTTTGGCGCGGCACCGCCCGGACCCATTTAGGCGCGGCACCGCCCGGACCCATTTAGGCGCGGCACCGCCCGGACCCATTTAGGCGCGGCACCGCCCGGACCCATTTTGGAGCGGCACCGCCCGGACCCATTTAGGCGCGGCACCGCCCGGACCCATTTTGGCGTGGCACCGCCCGGACCCATTTAGGCGCGGCACCGCCCGGACCCATTTTGGCGCGGCACCGCCCGGACCCATTTAGACGCGGCACCGCCCGGAACCATTTTGGCGCGGCACCGCCCGGACCCATTTAGAAGCGGCACCGCCCGGACCCATTTAGGTGCTGCACCGCCCGGACCCATTTAGGTGCTGCACCGCCCGGACCCATTTAGGAGCGGCACCGCCCGGACCCATTTAAGTGTTGCACCGCCCGCACCCATTTAGGAGCGGCACCGCCCGGACCCATTTAAGTGCTGCACCGCCCGGACCCATTTAGGTGCTGCACCGCCCGGACCCATTTAGGTGCTGCACCGCCCGGACCCATTTAGGCGCTGCACCGCCCGGACCCATTTAGGCGCTGCACCGCCCGGACCCATTTAAGTGCTGCACCGCCCGGACCCATTTAGGAGTGGCACCGCCCGGACCCATTTAGGTGCTGCACCGCCCGGACCCATTTAAGTGCTGCACCGCCCGGACCCATTTAGGAGCGGCACCGCCCGGACCCATTTAAGTGCTGCACCGCCCGGACCCATTTAGGTGCTGCACCGCCCGGACCCATTTAGGTGCTGCACCGCCCGGACCCATTTAGAAGCGGCACCGCCCGGACCCATTTAAGTGCTGCACCGCCCGGACCCATTTAGGTGCTGCACCGCCCGGACCCATTTAAGTGCTGCACCGCCCGGACCCATTTAGGCGCTGCACCGCCCGGACCCATTTAAGTGCTGCACCGCCCGGACCCATTTAGGTGCTGCACCGCCCGGACCCATTTAAGTGCTGCACCGCCCGGACCCATTTAGGCGCTGCACCGCCCGGACCCATTTAAGTGCTGCACCGCCCGGACCCATTTAGGCGCTGCACCGCCCGGACCCATTTAAGTGCTGCACCGCCCGGACCCATTTAGGCGCTGCACCGCCCGGACCCATTTAGGAGTGGCACCGCCCGGACCCATTTAAGTGCTGCACCGCCCGGACCCACTTTGGAGCGGCACCGCCCGGACCCATTTAGGCGCTGCACCGCCCGGACCCATTTAAGTGCTGCACCGCCCGGACCCATTTAGGCGCTGCACCGCCCGGACCCATTTAAGTGCTGCACCGCCCGGACCCACTTTGGAGCGGCACCGCCCGGACCCATTTAGGAGTGGCACCGCCCGGACCCATTTAAGTGCTGCACCGCCCGGACCCATTTAGGCGCTGCACCGCCCGGACCCATTTAAGTGCTGCACCGCCCGGACCCATTTAGGCGCTGCACCGCCCGGACCCATTTAAGTGCTGCACCGCCCGGACCCACTTTGGAGCGGCACCGCCCGGACCCATTTAGGCGCTGCACCGCCCGGACCCATTTAAGTGCTGCACCGCCCGGACCCATTTAGGCGCTGCACCGCCCGGACCCATTTAAGTGCTGCACCGCCCGGACCCACTTTGGAGCGGCACCGCCCGGACCCATTTAGGAGTGGCACCGCCCGGACCCATTTAAGTGCTGCACCGCCCGGACCCATTTAGGAGCGGCACCGCCCGGACCCATTTAAGTGCTGCACCGCCCGGACCCATTTAGGAGCGGCACCGCCCGGACCCATTTAAGTGCTGCACCGCCCGGACCCATTTAGGCGCTGCACCGCCCGGACCCATTTAAGTGCTGCACCGCCCGGACCCATTTAGGCGCTGCACCGCCCGGACCCATTTAAGTGCTGCACCGCCCGGACCCACTTTGGAGCGGCACCGCCCGGACCCATTTAGGCGCTGCACCGCCCGGACCCATTTAGGCGCGGCACCGCCCGGACCCATTTTGGCGCGGCACCGCCCGGACCCATTTAGGCGCGGCACCGCCCAGACCCATTTTGGAGCGGCACCGCCCGGACCCATTTAGGCGCGGCACCGCCCAGACCCATTTAGGCGCGGCACCGCCCGGACCCATTTAGGCGCGGCACCGCCCGGAACCATTTTGGCGCGGCACCGCCCGGACCCATTTTGGTGCGGCACCGCCCGGACCCATTTAGGCGCGGCACCGCCCGGACCCATTTTGGAGCGGCACCGCCCGGACCCATTTAGGCGCGGCACCGCCCGGTCCCATTTAGGCGCGGCACCGCCCGGACCCATTTTGGAGCGGCACCGCCCGGACCCATTTAGGCGCGGCACCGCCCGGACCCATTTTGGAGCGGCACCGCCCGGACCCATTTAGGCGCGGCACCGCCCGGACCCATTTAGAAGCGGCACCGCCCGGACCCATTTTGGAGCGGCACCGCCCGGACCCATTTAGGCGCGGCACCGCCCGGACCCATTTAGAAGCGGCACCGCCCGGACCCATTTTGGCGCGGCACCGCCCGGACCCATTTAGGCGCGGCACCGCCCGGACCCATTTAGGCGCGCCACCGCCCGGACCCATTTTGGCGCGGCACCGCCCGGACCCATTTAGGCGCGGCACCGCCCGGACCCATTTAGGCGCGGCACCGCCCGGACCCATTTAGGCGCGGCACCGCCCGGACCCATTTAGGCGCGGCACCGCCCGGACCCATTTTGGAGCGGCACCGCCCGGACCCATTTAGGCGCGGCACCGCCCGGACCCATTTAGGCGCTGCACCGCCCGGACCCATTTAAGTGCTGCACCGCCCGGACCCATTTAGGCGCGGCACCGCCCGGACCCATTTTGGCGCGGCACCGCCCGGACCCATTTAGGCGCGGCACCGCCCGGACCCATTTTGGCGCGGCACCGCCCGGACCCATTTAGACGCGGCACCGCCCGGAACCATTTTGGCGCGGCACCGCCCGGACCCATTTAGAAGCGGCACCGCCCGGACCCATTTAGGTGCTGCACCGCCCGGACCCATTTAGGTGCTGCACCGCCCGGACCCATTTAGGAGCGGCACCGCCCGGACCCATTTAAGTGTTGCACCGCCCGCACCCATTTAGGAGCGGCACCGCCCGGACCCATTTAAGTGCTGCACCGCCCGGACCCATTTAGGTGCTGCACCGCCCGGACCCATTTAGGTGCTGCACCGCCCGGACCCATTTAGGCGCTGCACCGCCCGGACCCATTTAGGCGCTGCACCGCCCGGACCCATTTAAGTGCTGCACCGCCCGGACCCATTTAGGTGCTGCACCGCCCGGACCCATTTAGGTGCTGCACCGCCCGGACCCATTTAAGTGCTGCACCGCCCGGACCCATTTAGGAGCGGCACCGCCCGGACCCATTTAAGTGCTGCACCGCCCGGACCCATTTAGGTGCTGCACCGCCCGGACCCATTTAGGTGCTGCACCGCCCGGACCCATTTAGAAGCGTCACCGCCCGGACCCATTTAAGTGCTGCACCGCCCGGACCCATTTAGGTGCTGCACCGCCCGGACCCATTTAAGTGCTGCACCGCCCGGACCCATTTAGGCGCTGCACCGCCCGGACCCATTTAAGTGCTGCACCGCCCGGACCCATTTAGGTGCTGCACCGCCCGGACCCATTTAAGTGCTGCACCGCCCGGACCCATTTAGGCGCTGCACCGCCCGGACCCATTTAAGTGCTGCACCGCCCGGACCCGTTTAGGCGCTGCACCGCCCGGACCCATTTAAGTGCTGCACCGCCCGGACCCATTTAGGCGCTGCACCGCCCGGACCCATTTAGGAGTGGCACCGCCCGGACCCATTTAAGTGCTGCACCGCCCGGACCCACTTTGGAGCGGCACCGCCCGGACCCATTTAGGCGCTGCACCGCCCGGACCCATTTAAGTGCTGCACCGCCCGGACCCATTTAGGCGCTGCACCGCCCGGACCCATTTAAGTGCTGCACCGCCCGGACCCACTTTGGAGCGGCACCGCCCGGACCCATTTAGGAGTGGCACCGCCCGGACCCATTTAAGTGCTGCACCGCTTGGACCCATTTAGGAGCGGCACCGCCCGGACCCATTTAAGTGCTGCACCGCCCGGACCCATTTAGGAGCGGCACCGCCCGGACCCATTTAAGTGCTGCACCGCCCGGACCCACTTTGGAGCGGCACCGCCCGGACCCATTTAGGCGCTGCACCGCCCGGACCCATTTAAGTGCTGCACCGCCCGGACCCATTTAGGCGCTGCACCGCCCGGACCCACTTTGGAGCGGCACCGCCCGGACCCATTTAGGAGTGGCACCGCCCGGACCCATTTAAGTGCTGCACCGCCCGGACCCATTTAGGAGCGGCACCGCCCGGACCCATTTAAGTGCTGCACCGCCCGGACCCATTTAAGTGCTGCACCGCCCGGACCCATTTAGAAGCGGCACCGCCCGGACCCATTTAAGTGCTGCACCGCCCGGACCCATTTAGGTGTTGCACCGCCCGGACCCATTTAAGTGCTGCACCGCCCGGACCCATTTAGGCGCTGCACCGCCCGGACCCATTTAAGTGCTGCACCGCCCGGACCCATTTAGGTGCTGCACCGCCCGGACCCATTTAAGTGCTGCACCGCCCGGACCCATTTAGGCGCTGCACCGCCCGGACCCATTTAAGTGCTGCACCGCCCGGACCCATTTAGGCGCTGCACCGCCCGGACCCATTTAAGTGCTGCACCGCCCGGACCCATTTAGGCGCTGCACCGCCCGGACCCATTTAGGCGCTGCACCGCCCGGACCCATTTAAGTGCTGCACCGCCCGGACCCACTTTGGAGCGGCACCGCCCGGACCCATTTAGGCGCTGCACCGCCCGGACCCATTTAAGTGCTGCACCGCCCGGACCCATTTAGGCGCTGCACCGCCCGGACCCATTTAAGTGCTGCACCGCCCGGACCCACTTTGGAGCGGCACCGCCCGGACCCATTTAGGAGTGGCACCGCCCGGACCCATTTAAGTGCTGCACCGCCCGGACCCATTTAGGCGCTGCACCGCCCGGACCCATTTAAGTGCTGCACCGCCCGGACCCATTTAGGCGCTGCACCGCCCGGACCCATTTAAGTGCTGCACCGCCCGGACCCACTTTGGAGCGGCACCGCCCGGACCCATTTAGGCGCTGCACCGCCCGGACCCATTTAAGTGCTGCACCGCCCGGACCCATTTAGGCGCTGCACCGCCCGGACCCATTTAAGTGCTGCACCGCCCGGACCCACTTTGGAGCGGCACCGCCCGGACCCATTTAGGAGTGGCACCGCCCGGACCCATTTAAGTGCTGCACCGCCCGGACCCATTTAGGAGCGGCACCGCCCGGACCCATTTAAGTGCTGCACCGCCCGGACCCATTTAGGAGCGGCACCGCCCGGACCCATTTAAGTGCTGCACCGCCCGGACCCATTTAGGCGCTGCACCGCCCGGACCCATTTAAGTGCTGCACCGCCCGGACCCATTTAGGCGCTGCACCGCCCGGACCCATTTAAGTGCTGCACCGCCCGGACCCACTTTGGAGCGGCACCGCCCGGACCCATTTAGGCGCTGCACCGCCCGGACCCATTTAAGTGCTGCACCGCCCGGACCCATTTAGGCGCTGCAAACCCCCGGACCCATTTAAGTGCTGCACCGCCCGGACCCACTTTGGAGCGGCACCGCCCGGACCCATTTAGGAGTGGCACCGCCCGGACCCATTTAAGTGCTGCACCGCCCGGACCCATTTAGGAGCGGCACCGCCCGGACCCATTTAAGTGCTGCACCGCCCGGACCCATTTAAGTGCTGCACCGCCCGGACCCATTTAGGAGCGGCACCACCCGGACCCATTTAAGTGCTGCACCGCCCGGACCCATTTAGGCGCTGCACCGCCCGGACCCATTTAAGTGCTGCACCGCCCGGACCCATTTAGGCGCTGCACCGCCCGGACCCATTTAAGTGCTGCACCGCCCGGACCCACTTTGGAGCGGCACCGCCCGGACCCATTTAGGCGCTGCACCGCCCGGACCCATTTAAGTGCTGCACCGCCCGGACCCATTTAGGCGCTGCACCGCCCGGACCCATTTAAGTGCTGCACCGCCCGGACCCACTTTGGAGCGGCACCGCCCGGACCCATTTAGGAGTGGCACCGCCCGGACCCATTTAAGTGCTGCACCGCCCGGACCCATTTAGGAGCGGCACCGCCCGGACCCATTTAAGTGCTGCACCGCCCGGACCCATTTAGGAGCGGCACCGCCCGGACCCATTTAAGTGCTGCACCGCCCGGACCCATTTAGGCGCTGCACCGCCCGGACCCATTTAAGTGCTGCACCGCCCGGACCCATTTAGGCGCTGCACCGCCCGGACCCATTTAAGTGCTGCACCGCCCGGACCCACTTTGGAGCGGCACCGCCCGGACCCATTTAGGCGCTGCACCGCCCGGACCCATTTAAGTGCTGCATCGCCCGGACCCATTTAGGCGCTGCACCGCCCGGACCCATTTAAGTGCTGCACCGCCCGGACCCATTTAGGCGCTGCACCGCCCGGACCCATTTAAGTGCTGCACCGCCCGGACCCACTTTGGAGCGGCACCGCCCGGACCCATTTAGGCGCTGCACCGCCCGGACCCATTTAAGTGCTGCACCGCCCGGACCCATTTAGGCGCTGCACCGCCCGGACCCATTTAAGTGCTGCACCGCCCGGACCCACTTTGGAGCGGCACCGCCCGGACCCATTTAGGAGTGGCACCGCCCGGACCCATTTAGGAGCGGCACCGCCCGGACCCATTTAAGTGCTGCACCGCCCGGACCCATTTAGGAGCGGCACCGCCCGGACCCATTTAAGTGCTGCACCGCCCGGACCCATTTAGGAGTGGCACCGCCCGGACCCATTTAAGTGCTGCACCGCCCGGACCCATTTAGGAGCGGCACCGCCCGGACCCATTTAAGTGCTGCACCGCCCGGACCCATTTAAGTGCTGCACCGCCCGGACCCACTTTGGAGCGGCACCGCCCGGACCCATTTAGGAGTGGCACCGCCCGGACCCATTTAAGTGCTGCACCGCCCGGACCCATTTAGGAGCGGCACCGCCCGGACCCATTTAAGTGCTGCACCGCCCGGACCCATTTAAGTGCTGCACCGCCCGGACCCATTTAGGCGCTGCACCGCCCGGACCCATTTAAGTGCTGCACCGCCCGGACCCATTTAAGTGCTGCACCGCCCGGACCCATTTAAGTGCTGCACCGCCCGGACCCACTTTGGAGCGGCACCGCCCGGACCCATTTATGAGTGGCACCGCCCGGACCCACTTTGGAGCGGCACCGCCCGGACCCATTTAGGAGTGGCACCGCCCGGACCCACTTTGGAGCGGCACCGCCCGGACCCATTTAGGAGCGGCACCGCCCGGACCCATTTAGGCGCGGCACCGCCCGGACCCATTTAAGTGCTGCACCGCCCGGACCCATTTAGGAGCGGCACCGCCCGGACCCATTTAGGCGCTGCACCGCCCGGACCCATTTAGGCGCTTCATCGCCCGGGCCCATTTTGGGTTAGGGTTAGGGTTAGGGTTAGGGTTAGGGTTAGGGTTAGGGTTAGGGTTAGGGTTAGGGTTAGGGTTAGTGTTAGGGTGTACCTCCCCAGAGGACTGAAACCAGCTTGATTATATGCTACAAGAGGCTTGACCACGTAGGTGCAGTATTAGCAAGAGACTGAGCGGGATCACCTTCTTCATCTGCAAAGGGTAAGTCTGGGTTAGGGTTAGGGTTAGGGTTAGGGTTAGGGTTAGGGTTAGGGTTAGGGTTAGGGTTAGGGTTAGGGTTAGGGTTAGGGTTAGGGTTAGGGTTAGGGTTAGGGTTAGGGTTAGGGTTAGGGTTAGGGTTAGGGTTAGGGTTAGGGTTAGGGTTAGGGTTAGGGTTAGGTTAGGGTTAGGGTTAGGGTTAGGGTTAGGGTTAGGTTAGGGTTAGGGTTAGGGTTAGGGTTAGGGTTAGGGTTAGGGTTAGGGTTAGGGTTAGGGTTAGGGTTAGGGTTAGGGTTAGGGTTAGGGTTAGGGTTAGGGTTAGGGTTAGGGTTAGGGTTAGGGTTAGGGTTAGGGTTAGGGTTAGGGTTAGGGTTAGGGTTAGGGTTAGGGTTAGGGTTAGGGTTAGGGTTAGGGTTAGGGTTAGGGTTAGGGTTAGGGTTAGGGTTAGGGTTAGGGTTAGGGTTAGGGTTAGGGTTAGGGTTAGGGTTAGGGTTAGGGTTAGGGTTAGGGTTAGGGTTAGGGTTAGGGTTAGGGTTAGGGTTAGGGTTAGGGTTAGGGTTAGGGTTAGGGTTAGGGTTAGGGTTAGGGTTAGGGTTAGGGTTAGGGTTAGGGTTAGGGTTAGGGTTAGGGTTAGGGTTAGGGTTAGGGTTAGGGTTAGGGTTAGGGTTAGGGTTAGGGTTAGGGTTAGGGTTAGGGTTAGGGTTAGGGTTAGGGTTAGGGTTAGGGTTAGGGTTAGGGTTAGGGTTAGGGTTAGGGTTAGGGTTAGGGTTAGGGTTAGGGTTAGGGTTAGGGTTAGGGTTAGGGTTAGGGTTAGGGTTAGGGTTAGGGTTAGGGTTAGGGTTAGGGTTAGGGTTAGGGTTAGGGTTAGGGTTAGGGTTAGGGTTAGGGTTAGGGTTAGGGTTAGGGTTAGGGTTAGGGTTAGGGTTAGGGTTAGGGTTAGGGTTAGGGTTAGGGTTAGGGTTAGGGTTAGGGTTAGGGTTAGGGTTAGGGTTAGGGTTAGGGTTAGGGTTAGGGTTAGGGTTAGGGTTAGGGTTAGGGTTAGGGTTAGGGTTAGGGTTAGGGTTAGGGTTAGGGTTAGGGTTAGGGTTAGGGTTAGGGTTAGGGTTAGGGTTAGGGTTAGGGTTAGGGTTAGGGTTAGGGTTAGGGTTAGGGTTAGGGTTAGGGTTAGGGTTAGGGTTAGGGTTAGGGTTAGGGTTAGGGTTAGGGTTAGGGTTAGGGTTAGGGTTAGGGTTAGGGTTAGGGTTAGGGTTAGGGTTAGGGTTAGGGTTAGGGTTAGGGTTAGGGTTAGGGTTAGGGTTAGGGTTAGGGTTAGGGTTAGGGTTAGGGTTAGGGTTAGGGTTAGGGTTAGGGTTAGGGTTAGGGTTAGGGTTAGGGTTAGGGTTAGGGTTAGGGTTAGGGTTAGGGTTAGGGTTAGGGTTAGGGTTAGGGTTAGGGTTAGGGTTAGGGTTAGGGTTAGGGTTAGGGTTAGGGTTAGGGTTAGGGTTAGGGTTAGGGTTAGGGTTAGGGTTAGGGTTAGGGTTAGGGTTAGGGTTAGGGTTAGGGTTAGGGTTAGGGTTAGGGTTAGGGTTAGGGTTAGGGTTAGGGTTAGGGTTAGGGTTAGGGTTAGGGTTAGGGTTAGGGTTAGGGTTAGGGTTAGGGTTAGGGTTAGGGTTAGGGTTAGGGTTAGGGTTAGGGTTAGGGTTAGGGTTAGGGTTAGGGTTAGGGTTAGGGTTAGGGTTAGGGTTAGGGTTAGGGTTAGGGTTAGGGTTAGGGTTAGGGTTAGGGTTAGGGTTAGGGTTAGGGTTAGGGTTAGGGTTAGGGTTAGGGTTAGGGTTAGGGTTAGGGTTAGGGTTAGGGTTAGGGTTAGGGTTAGGGTTAGGGTTAGGGTTAGGGTTAGGGTTAGGGTTAGGGTTAGGGTTAGGGTTAGGGTTAGGGTTAGGGTTAGGGTTAGGGTTAGGGTTAGGGTTAGGGTTAGGGTTAGGGTTAGGGTTAGGGTTAGGGTTAGGGTTAGGGTTAGGGTTAGGGTTAGGGTTAGGGTTAGGGTTAGGGTTAGGGTTAGGGTTAGGGTTAGGGTTAGGGTTAGGGTTAGGGTTAGGGTTAGGGTTAGGGTTAGGGTTAGGGTTAGGGTTAGGGTTAGGGTTAGGGTTAGGGTTAGGGTTAGGGTTAGGGTTAGGGTTAGGGTTAGGGTTAGGGTTAGGGTTAGGGTTAGGGTTAGGGTTAGGGTTAGGGTTAGGGTTAGGGTTAGGGTTAGGGTTAGGGTTAGGGTTAGGGTTAGGGTTAGGGTTAGGGTTAGGGTTAGGGTTAGGGTTAGGGTTAGGGTTAGGGTTAGGGTTAGGGTTAGGGTTAGGGTTAGGGTTAGGGTTAGGTTAGGGTTAGGGTTAGGGTTAGGGTTAGGGTTAGGGTTAGGGTTAGGGTTAGGGTTAGGGTTAGGGTTAGGGTTAGGGTTAGGGTTAGGGTTAGGGTTAGGGTTAGGGTTAGGGTTAGGGTTAGGGTTAGGGTTAGGGTTAGGGTTAGGGTTAGGGTTAGGGTTAGGGTTAGGGTTAGGGTTAGGGTTAGGGTTAGGGTTAGGGTTAGGGTTAGGGTTAGGGTTAGGGTTAGGGTTAGGGTTAGGGTTAGGGTTAGGGTTAGGGTTAGGGTTAGGGTTAGGGTTAGGGTTAGGGTTAGGGTTAGGGTTAGGGTTAGGGTTAGGGTTAGGGTTAGGGTTAGGGTTAGGGTTAGGGTTAGGGTTAGGGTTAGGGTTAGGGTTAGGGTTAGGGTTAGGGTTAGGGTTAGGGTTAGGGTTAGGGTTAGGGTTAGGGTTAGGGTTAGGGTTAGGGTTAGGGTTAGGGTTAGGGTTAGGGTTAGGGTTAGGGTTAGGGTTAGGGTTAGGGTTAGGGTTAGGGTTAGGGTTAGGGTTAGGGTTAGGGTTAGGGTTAGGGTTAGGGTTAGGGTTAGGGTTAGGGTTAGGGTTAGGGTTAGGGTTAGGGTTAGGGTTAGGGTTAGGGTTAGGGTTAGGGTTAGGGTTAGGGTTAGGGTTAGGGTTAGGGTTAGGGTTAGGGTTAGGGTTAGGGTTAGGGTTAGGGTTAGGGTTAGGGTTAGGGTTAGGGTTAGGGTTAGGGTTAGGGTTAGGGTTAGGGTTAGGGTTAGGGTTAGGGTTAGGGTTAGGGTTAGGGTTAGGGTTAGGGTTAGGGTTAGGGTTAGGGTTAGGGTTAGGGTTAGGGTTAGGGTTAGGGTTAGGGTTAGGGTTAGGGTTAGGGTTAGGGTTAGGGTTAGGGTTAGGGTTAGGGTTAGGGTTAGGGTTAGGGTTAGGGTTAGGGTTAGGGTTAGGGTTAGGGTTAGGGTTAGGGTTAGGGTTAGGGTTAGGGTTAGGGTTAGGGTTAGGGTTAGGGTTAGGGTTAGGGTTAGGGTTAGGGTTAGGGTTAGGGTTAGGGTTAGGGTTAGGGTTAGGGTTAGGGTTAGGGTTAGGGTTAGGGTTAGGGTTAGGGTTAGGGTTAGGGTTAGGGTTAGGGTTAGGGTTAGGGTTAGGGTTAGGGTTAGGGTTAGGGTTAGGGTTAGGGTTAGGGTTAGGGTTAGGGTTAGGGTTAGGGTTAGGGTTAGGGTTAGGGTTAGGGTTAGGGTTAGGGTTAGGGTTAGGGTTAGGGTTAGGGTTAGGGTTAGGGTTAGGGTTAGGGTTAGGGTTAGGGTTAGGGTTAGGGTTAGGGTTAGGGTTAGGGTTAGGGTTAGGGTTAGGGTTAGGGTTAGGGTTAGGGTTAGGGTTAGGGTTAGGGTTAGGGTTAGGGTTAGGGTTAGGGTTAGGGTTAGGGTTAGGGTTAGGGTTAGGGTTAGGGTTAGGGTTAGGGTTAGGGTTAGGGTTAGGGTTAGGGTTAGGGTTAGGGTTAGGGTTAGGGTTAGGGTTAGGGTTAGGGTTAGGGTTAGGGTTAGGGTTAGGGTTAGGGTTAGGGTTAGGGTTAGGGTTAGGGTTAGGGTTAGGGTTAGGGTTAGGGTTAGGGTTAGGGTTAGGGTTAGGGTTAGGGTTAGGGTTAGGGTTAGGGTTAGGGTTAGGGTTAGGGTTAGGGTTAGGGTTAGGGTTAGGGTTAGGGTTAGGGTTAGGGTTAGGGTTAGGGTTAGGGTTAGGGTTAGGGTTAGGGTTAGGGTTAGGGTTAGGGTTAGGGTTAGGGTTAGGGTTAGGGTTAGGGTTAGGGTTAGGGTTAGGGTTAGGGTTAGGGTTAGGGTTAGGGTTAGGGTTAGGGTTAGGGTTAGGGTTAGGGTTAGGGTTAGGGTTAGGGTTAGGGTTAGGGTTAGGGTTAGGGTTAGGGTTAGGGTTAGGGTTAGGGTTAGGGTTAGGGTTAGGGTTAGGGTTAGGGTTAGGGTTAGGGTTAGGGTTAGGGTTAGGGTTAGGGTTAGGGTTAGGGTTAGGGTTAGGGTTAGGGTTAGGGTTAGGGTTAGGGTTAGGGTTAGGGTTAGGGTTAGGGTTAGGGTTAGGGTTAGGGTTAGGGTTAGGGTTAGGGTTAGGGTTAGGGTTAGGGTTAGGGTTAGGGTTAGGGTTAGGGTTAGGGTTAGGGTTAGGGTTAGGGTTAGGGTTAGGGTTAGGGTTAGGGTTAGGGTTAGGGTTAGGGTTAGGGTTAGGGTTAGGGTTAGGGTTAGGGTTAGGGTTAGGGTTAGGGTTAGGGTTAGGGTTAGGGTTAGGGTTAGGGT
The DNA here is from genome assembly GCA_036873955.1 of Mergus octosetaceus. Taxonomy (NCBI): domain Eukaryota; kingdom Metazoa; phylum Chordata; class Aves; order Anseriformes; family Anatidae; genus Mergus; species Mergus octosetaceus. The sequence goes on from JBAGBL010000131.1 coordinate 154,638, forward strand.
TAGGGTTAGGGTTAGGGTTAGGGTTAGGGTTAGGGTTAGGGTTAGGGTTAGGGTTAGGGTTAGGGTTAGGGTTAGGGTTAGGGTTAGGGTTAGGGTTAGGGTTAGGGTTAGGGTTAGGGTTAGGGTTAGGGTTAGGGTTAGGGTTAGGGTTAGGGTTAGGGTTAGGGTTAGGGTTAGGGTTAGGGTTAGGGTTAGGGTTAGGGTTAGGGTTAGGGTTAGGGTTAGGGTTAGGGTTAGGGTTAGGGTTAGGGTTAGGGTTAGGGTTAGGGTTAGGGTTAGGGTTAGGGTTAGGGTTAGGGTTAGGGTTAGGGTTAGGGTTAGGGTTAGGGTTAGGGTTAGGGTTAGGGTTAGGGTTAGGGTTAG